>JAXLNO010002182.1:73564-90975 GCA_038087875.1 Malacoraja senta | reverse complement strand
GGAGAAGGCAGGAACGGGATACTGATTGGGGATGATCAGCCATGATCACATTGAATGGCGGTGCGGGCTCGAAGGGCCAAATGGCCTACTCCTGCACCTATTGTCTATTGTCTATTGTCATAGGAGCAGAATTAGCCCATTCGGCCCATCTACTCCGCCATTCAATCATGGCTGTTCTATTTTTCCCTCTCACCCCATTCTCCTGCCTTCTCCCCGTAACCCCTGACACCCGTACTAATCAAGAACCTGTCAATTCTCGGTTTAAAAACACCCAATGAATTGGCCTCCGCAGCTGTCTGTGGCAATGAATTCCACAGATTCACCAAACCCCCTGACTAAAGAAATTCCTCCTCATCTCCATTCTAAAGGTGCGTCCTTTTATTCTGAGGCTGTGACCTCTGGTCCCAGGCTCCCCCGCTGGTGGATACATCCTCTCCGCGTCCACTCTATCCCGGCCTTTCACTATTCCGTGAGTTTCAGTGAGGTCCTCGATCCTGCTCCCTTCTAGTCTCCAGCGAGTACAGGCGTCAAACGCTCGTCATACGTTAACCCGCTCATTCCGTGGAATCATTCTCGTAAATCTCCTCTGTGCGCGATCAATCAGAATGGCAAAACTGAGGACCATGGGCGCTTATGGGTCTGAAGAAGGGCCCCGACCCGAAATGTCACCTCCCCGTGTTCTCCAGAGATGTTGCCTGACCCTCTGAGTTACTCCAGCGCCCTTGTGTCGATCCGAACATCTCCTAGGAGGAATCCTCGGTAATTACTCCATTGGCCTTAACTTATGGGTCGTAGACTTTGCACATTGATATTATTTGTTTGATAGGGTGATAATAATATGGTGAATATTGAGAGCTTCTTCCACTGTTAAACGTGCAATTTAAATGGTGTCGATGTGCCTGCAAATCCTTGAAGCCACTTGGTCAACTCAGGGGGGTTAAAAAGGCCTTTGGGATACTTGCTTCATTCAGTCCAAAGCACAGACCATCAGAGCAAGGAGGTCGTGCTGGAACAGTTCGAAACACTAATTAGGCCACAGCCACAGTGTGCTGTGTGCAATTCTGGTCATCACTGTACAGGGAGGATGTCAAGGCATTAGAGGAGGGGGGGGGGGGTTGGTTTAGTTTCGTTTAGAGGTACAATGAGAAAGGTATATACTTCGTCCCACCGAGTCCGCGTCAACCAGAGATCCTCGTACCTGAGAACGATCTAAGCTACACACTAGGGACAATTTACAATTTTTACCGAAGCCAATATTAACACCTACAAACCTGTACGTCTTTGGAGCTTGGGAGGAAACCCACCCTGCTACTCCGCACAGCCTGCACCTTTAGTCAGGATCGAAACCCGCGTCTCCGGCGCGGGAAGGCAGCAACTCTACCGCTGCGCTGCCGTGCCGTCCGAAGGAGAATGGTTTACGAGGATGTTGGGGGACACTGGGGAGTTGTGGCAACAGCAACGGCCTGATGAGTCTTGGGTGGAACTCAAAATAAGGTTATTAATGATAGGAGCAGAATCGGGCCATGCAGCTCACCAAGTCTACTCCGCCATTCAATCACGGCTGATCTGTCTCTCCCTCCTGACCCCATTCTCCTGCCTTCTCCCCATAGCCCCTACATATACCCAGCAGGTCCGGCAACATACATGGAGGAAGAAGCAGATTGAACATCTCTCGTCAATTGCCTTTCCTCAGAACCTATTTCCCTGGGAATAAAGGCGACTGAGGAGAGGTTTCATCAAACTGAGAGCTGAGAGAATGGAGCAGCTGGGCTTGTACACTCTGGAGTTTAGAAGGATGAGAGGAGATCTCATTGTAGCATATAAGATTGTTAAGGGTTTGGACGCTAACATTTGTTCCCGATGTTAAGGGAGTCCAGAACCAGGGGCCACAGTTTAAGAATAAGGAGTAAGCCATTTAGAACGGAGACGAGGAAACACTTTTTCTCACAGAGAGTGGTGAGTCTGTGGAATTCTCTGCCTCAGAGGGCGGTGGAGGCCGGTTCTCTGGATGCTTTCAAGAGAGAGCTAGATAGGGCTCTTAAAAATAGCGGAGTCAGGGGTTATGGGGAGAAGGCAGGAACGGGGTACTGATTGGGGATGATCAGCCATGATCACATTGAATCGAAGGCCTACTCCTGCACCTATTGTCTATTGTCAAAGTATCTGAAATTAGAAACCGTTTGGAGTCAAAAGAGAAGTTGTTGAGGGTGAAGAAGGGACCCGACCCAAAATGTCACCATTCAATGTTCTCCAGAGATGCTGCCTGACCCGCTGAGTCACTCCAATGCTTTGTGTCCTTCTATCTGAAATTGGTGATAAATTATTGGCGACATGGGTTTCAGGTCTTTGATTTGATTTGTCAGGTGCACCGAGGTACAGTGGTAAATTCGGGCAATTCATGCCGTACATGAGTGCAACAGGCAGTGCCAACGAGAAGGGAAACAATAGTGCAGAATATCATGTGGCAGAGAAAGTGCAGGTTTTTTAAGAAAAGTGCAAGGGCTGCAACAAGGTAGATTGGGAGATGATAGTTGTTGGAATCAAAAGCGGCAATTCCCACATTACGACGAGTAAAAATCAAACGACTTCAGTCTGAAGAAGTGTCCCGACCCAAGACATTGTCTGTCCGTACCCACTCGAGATGCCTCCTGACCCACTGTGCGAGGCGACGTGCGAATTGGAGGCGCAGCTCCTCGTGTTTTGCTTGGGTAGCTGTCAACCCAGCGGGGTGAGCACTGAATTCTCTCCTTTTAATTAACTTCTGCTCGCACTTCCCCTCCCCCACTTGCCCACTTCCTCCACCCTCGTTGTGTTTGCCGGTTCCACAGTTCTCTTCTTTATCATCTTGAGATCACATCTTCCCGAGCCAACAATGGGCTCACCAGGCTCTGACCCGCTGGACGGAGGTAATTTGTGGCCTGGTCTGTTCTCACCTCCTCCTCTTCACCCCCACCTCCCACCCCCCTCCTTTCAGTCTAAAGAAAATTCCCAACCCAAAAACGTCAACCATCCTTTTTTTCCCCCCCGAGATGCTGCCTGACCCGCTGAGTGACTCCACCGCTTTGTGTCTATCTTTGTGTTGTGGTCCTTTGTGATTTTTTATTTTTTGATTTTTATGTTTGTTAACATGTCTAAAGGCTTTTAGTAGTCGGCTCCCCTAGTTGCATCCTAGGTAGACAAAAGTGCTGGAGAAACTCAGCGGGTGCGGCAGCATCTATGGAGCGAAGGAAATAGGCAACGTTTCGGGCCAAAACCCTTCTGGGTTTCGGCCCGAAACGTTGCCTATTTCCTATTTCGTTGCCTATTTCCTTCGCTCCATAGATGCTGCCGCACCCGCTGAGTTTCTCCAGCATCTTAGTCCAACGTTGCCTTCTATCTCGGGCAATTTCCTCGAAGTCGAGTGAGGCTTGCTTCCTAGTTTGTCGGATGCAAGCCTGGGCCATGTCATATGGAGGACAGGCTGTTGCCCATGGCAGCATGTCCGTCCCCCCTCCTCTCCACGTCGCTGATCGATCCAAAGGAACAGCAGGGCCGTTACAGTTTGGCACCAGCGCCGTGGCAGGAGCTGCCAGACAACGACGAACTGCCCTTAGGGGGCTCCGACTCCGGATTTTTCTTGAGGTTTACTCCTGGAGCCTTTTCCATGACTGGATATATTGGCCACAAGGCAGTGGAGGTTTTAAATCAGAGTTTTCCCTCTCCTGGATGGACTGCCTTCCCAGGCTGACGAGCCCCATCTGCCCGAGACTCGTGGGGTCGGGAGCGTCTACCTACCCGTGCAGGTCTATAAGCACCTGCCCACTGGCTATTATCTTTATTAATATTAGTTTATTTTTCTTCCTTTGTGCCAGATCTTTGGCTCTCCCCTGTTCCTGCGCGTTTGTGGCTCCATCCACGCAGACGGACACAAACTATTTCCTTATTTCCTCTGCCATTTCCTTCCCATTTCTGCCTGTAAGGGACCCACATTTGTCTAGAAGGACACTGCAGATGCTGGTTTAAACCGAAGATAGATCGAAAATGCTGGAGTAACTCCGCGGGTCAGGCAGCATCTTTGGAGAAAAGGAATGGGTGACGTTTCGGGTCGAGACCCTTCTTCAGATTGAGGTTCACGGGCAAGGGAAACGAGAGATACAGACAATGATGTAGTGAGATAAGACAATAGACAATAGGTGCAGGAGTAGGCCATTCGGCCCATCGAGCCAGCACCGCCATTCAATGTGATCATGGCTGATCATCCCCAATCAGTACCCCGTTCCTGCCTTCTCCCCATATCCCCTGACTCCGCTATCTTTAAGAGCCCTATCTAGCTCTCTCTTGAAAGCATCCAGAGAACGGCCTCCACCGACCGCCCTCTGAGGCAGAGAATTCCACAGACGTAGAACTATGAAAGATATGCAAAACAGTAACGATGATGAAGGAAACAGGCCATTGTTAGCTGTTTGTTGGGAGAAAATGAGAAGCCGGTGCGACTTGGGTGGGGGAGGGATAGAGAGAGAGGGAATGCTGGAGTTACTTGAAGTAAAGAGAAACCAATATTCATAAGCTGCCCTAAGCGAAATATGAGATGCTGTACCTCCAATTTGCGTTTAGCCTCACTCTGACAATGGAGGAGACCGAGGCACAGAAAGGTCTGTGTGGGAATGGGAAGGAGAATTAAAGTGTTTAGCAACCGGCGGATCAGGTATGTCCAGGCGGACTGAGCGAAGGGTGTTCCACGAAACGATCGGCCAGTCTGCGATTGGTCTCGCCGATGTTTAAGAGTCCACACCTTGAACAATGGATAAAGTAGATGAGGTTGGTGTCTGTTAACCAGTCAAAGAAAGTACTAGGTAGACAAAAGTGCTGGAAAAACTCAGCGGGTGCGAAGGAAATAGGCAACGTTTCCGGGTTTCGGCCCAAAACTTTGCCTATTTCCTTCGCTCCATAGTTGCTGCCTCACCCGCTGAGTTAGGAAATAGGTAACGTTTCGGGCCGAAACCCTAGGGTTTCAGCCCGAAACGTTGCCTATTTCCTTCGCTCCATAGACGCTGCCTCACCCGCTGAGTTTCTCCAGCGCTTTTGTCTTCCTTCGATTTTCCAGCATCTGCAGTTCCTTCTTGAAGAAAGAAAATACATTCGAGACGCCCACAGTGAACAGATAGACTGTGAAAGCCTTTTCCTTGTGCTTAAGACAATCTTGAATTTCTCCTTTGGTCGATAGTTGGACCACTTTATGGGTGTTAAAAAATATATATTTGTTACAAATGATGGAATATTGCTTCAAACAGCTATGAGAGTGGTAGATGCATCCAGCATGGAAACAGGCCCTTCGGCCCAACTTGTCCTTGCTGGCCAGGAGGCCCCATATAATCTAGTCCCATTTGCTTGCATTTGCACCATATCACTCTAAATCTTCATGTGTAGGATGGAACTGCAGATGCTGGTTTAAACCGAAGATAAGGCACAAAATGCCAGAGTAACTCAACGGGTGAGGCAGCATCTCTGGAGAGAAGGAATAGGTGACGTTTCAGGTCGAGACCCTTCTTCAGCCTGAAACGTCACCTATTCCTTCTCTCCAGAGATGCTACCCGACCCGCTGAGTTACCCCAGCAATTTGTGTCCCTCTAGATCTTTCCTATCCACGGACCAGTCCAAGTGTCTTTTGAATGCTGTGATAGTCCATGCTCCTCTGCAGCTCGTTCCATACACCCACCACCCTCTGTGTGTGAAGAAGCTGCCTCTCAGCTTTCTAGAGCTTGCCCCCCTCTCCTTAAACCTGTGTCCTCTGGGTTGTGGTGTTCATGCTCCTCAATGCAGTTTCTCGATCTAACATGGAAAACCCACCCTTTCTCGTTCAGCCTGAAAACATTTCAGATTGATCTAAATCACTTTCAGCTTTGATGTAACACTCTGTCTGACAATGTTCCCTCCTTCCTGCGAGCCCCTCCACAACCAGTTTATTCATTATCCCTCTCTCGTCATTAGATTAAAGTGGATCACGGGCGATCATGGCGCCGGAGATCCGGGCATCGACCCCGACCTCGGGTGATGTACAAACTGCGTGGAGTTTGCACGTTCTCCGGTTTTGTCCCGGCTGCTCCGATTCCCTCCCACACTCCAAAGACGTCAATTGTCTTCGGTACAATTGTGTAAGATAGCGCTGTTGTACGGGGTGATCGCTGGTTAGCGCGGACTCGGTGGGCCGAAGGGCCTGTTTCCGTGCTGTATCTCTGAAGCCTGAATTATTAGGCCTCTCATCAAGTTATGCATTGACTTCCACGCCCGATACTGGAGTATGGAGCCCGCTGTTGTGGTGCTGCCTCTCAGTTGCAGCGTTAGGCTGAGGCACACCCTGCCCTCCGGCATAGATGGGAGAGGTCTTACTGCATGGATAGACACAAAAAGCTGGGGTAACTCAGCGGGACAGGCAGCATCTCTGGAGAGAAGGAATGGGTGACGTTTTGGGTCGAGACCCTTCTTCAGACTTCTTCCGTACTACATGGAGTTCAGCCAGGAGACTTGGGTTAACTCACTGCTGTTTAGGAAGCAACTGCAGATGCTGGTTTAAACCAAAGATGGACACAAAATGCTGGAGTAGCTCAGTATGTCGGGCAGCATCTCTGGAGAACATGGATAGGTGTTGTTTCGGGTCGAGACTCCTCCTCAGACTGGAGTCCATAGACATAGACTCCAGCAGTCTGAAGAAGGGTCTCGACCCGAAACGTCACCCATTCCTTCTCTCCAGAGATGCTGCCTCACCCGCTGAGTTACTCCAGCACCTTGTGACTATCAAACTTCGACAAGGAACTGCAGATGCTGGTTTCTTTTTTTTTTAAAGACACAGTGCTGGAGTAACTGAATGGGTCAGGCAGCATCTCTGGAGAAAAGGGATAGGTGACGTCTCAAGTCAGAACCCTTCTTCAGTCTTAAATATTAGGGGGTTTGGGGGGAGGGGGGGGAGAGGTGACTAGAGGGGGGACTAAAAGGCCAGAACAATCCGTTCGGGCTTCATACATCCCAGTGGTATGAACATTGAGTTCTCTCATTTCAAGTAACCACTGCACTCCATCAATCCCCCCCCCTCCCCCATCCCAGGCATCCTACCAGTTCCACTGTTCGCATCCCAGTATCCTTTCATTATCACCTCTTCCCCAGCCAACAATGGACCATTGTGGGCTCCGCCCTTCCTTGGTCATCTGTTTCCGGCCCTGATTTGTGCGAGCCTTTTCCTACCTCTAGTTCCTCCCCCCTATACTGCACAGGGCAGCACAGCGCCAGAGACCCAGGTGCAATCCTGACTAGCGGTGCTGTCTGTACAGGGTTTGTACACTCTCCCTGTGACCGTGTGGCTTTACTCCGGGTGCTCCGGTTTCCACCCATAGTCCAACCAACTGCACGTTTGTAGGTTAATTGGCTCCGGTTAAAAATTATAAATTGCCTGTAGTGCATGGGATAGTGCTTGTCTACGGGGTGGTCGCTGGTCGGCGTGGACCAGGTGGGCCGAAGGGCCTGTTTCCACGCTGTTTCTCTAAAATCTAAAGCGCTTTGCTTCGACACAACCTCCTGTCTTCCTGTAAATTCCTCATCTAAAGGGTTTCCGACCCGAAACGTCACCCATCCTTATCTCCAGAGATGCTGCCTGACCCGCTGAGTGAGGCAGACTTGTGTCTTTCTGCCGATAAAAGGCACCGTTGGGCCCTGGCCTGAAGCCTATTCAGCCTAGGCCTCACCGTGGGGTTCAGACCAAGCTGACCGCGACTGAGTCTGCAGTTGGCGTGTCAGCAGGATAATGTTTTACACAGGAGCACAATCAGTGTGGGGGGTGAGGGGGGAGGGGGAAGGGAAGGGAAGAGCAGCAAGGAATGTGGCAAGGAATATTTGCCTATATTAATGAGGAACCCATTACCGCGGGTGCAAGGCTGCTGCACCAACTGAGAGAATACTGCATGCATACTGAGCACACATGCAGACTGAGCGAATGCAGCGCTTTGTTTAAAGGGTGTTCATTGTGGTCGGACAGGAGACACAACTGCCCACCTCCAGTGGCTCCTGCTCCACCCATGACACAGACCGCGGGTTCCATGTTGGCCCCTTATCAGCGTCCTCGCAGCTCGCAGAACTGGACAGGAAGCAAGCCTCACTCGACTTCGAGGAAATTGCCCGAGATGGAAGCAAGAGATATGAAATTAGGGAGATGGGAAAGAGACGGCAGTCTTCTTGGCTAACTATAGGTTTTTTTTTTTGTTTAGAGATACAGCGCGGAAACAGGGCTTGTGGGTTAATTGGCTTCTGTAAATTGTAAATTGTCCCTGGTGTGTAGGATAGTGCTAGTGTACGGGGCGATCGCTGGTCGGCACGGGCTGAGTGGGCCGAAGGGCCTGTTTCCGCGCTGTGTCTACAGCTCTCTGCTCGGGAGGAAGTTACTCAGCATCCTATTCTCCGGAAAAGGAATTCCTCCAAAAGTCATGTTGGTTCTTAGTTCATATGTTCTAGGAGCAGAGTCAGGCCGTTCGTGCCATCAAAGTCTACTCCGCCATTTAGAAATAGCAAGAGCGTTTTATTGGCATGTATCCCAGATAGGACAATGGAATATTCTTGCTTTGCTGCAGCACCACAGAATATTGTAAACATAGTACACAACGGGGGAAGAAGAAAAAGTTCAGTGTGTGTATACACATGCACACATACTCAATCTCAATAAATAACAGATATAGTGCAATACTAGCAATAGTCTGTTGCGGTTCAGAGCTTTTAAGAAGGAACTGCAGATGCTGGAAAATCGAGGGTGGACAAAAGTGCTGGAGAAACTCAGCGGGTGCGGCAGCATCTATGGAGCGAAGGAAATAGGCAACGTTTCGGCCCGAAACCCTTCTTCAGAAATATCCATTGACTTGGCCTCCACAGCCGTCTATGTCAATGAATTCCACAAATTCACCACCCTCCGACTATAGAAATTCCCTCTCATTTACTTTCTAAAGGACGTCCTTTTATTCTGAGGCTGTGGCCTCTGGTCCTAGACTCTCCCACTAGTGGAAACATCCTCTCCACATCCACTCTATCCAGGCCTTTCACGATTCGGCAAGTTTCAATGAGGTCCCCCCCCCCGCACCTCATCCTTCTAAACTCCAGTGAGTAGAGCGAGTTTTACACAGAGACGGTTAGGCTTAGTTTAGTTTAGAGATGCAGCGTGGAAACAGGCCCTTCAGCCCACCGAGTCCGCACCGACCACCCGTACACTACTAGGTCTATCCTGCACACTCGGGACAATTTACAGAGCCCAGTTAACCTACAAACCTGCGTGTCGTTGCGATGTGGGAGGAAAGCGGAGCCTATTTCCTATTTCGTTGCCTATTTCCTTCGCTCCATAGATGCTGCCGCACCCGCTGAGTTTCTCCGGCACTTTCGTCTACCTGCGGTTCAGAGCTTATTTGTTGTTGTGTTCAATAGCCTGATGGCTGTGGGGAAGCAGCTGTTCCTGAACCTGGACGTGGCCGTTTTCCGGGGCTCCTGTACCTTCTTCCCCGATGGCAACGGGTGAGACGAGTGTGTGGCCAGGATGGTGTGGGTCTTTGATGATGTTGGCTACCTTTATTGAGGCGGCGACTTCGATAGATCCCTTCGACGGCGGGGGAGGTCAACACCATTCTCCTGCCTTCTCCCCACAACCCCTGACACCCGTACCGATGAAGAATTTTTTATCAATCTTCACCTTAAAAAAAAATATCCATCGACTTGGCCTCCACAGCCGCCTGTGGCGATGAACTCCGCAGGTTCACCGCCCTCAAGAAATTCCTCCTCATCTCCTTTCTAAATGAACGTCCGTTTTTTCTGAGACTACGGCGCGGTGACTGAAGTATATTGACCTCTGCCGGCTTTGCTCTGCCTTAAATACTCTTGCCCAGAAATTGTGCACGGTTTATGAGGTGGAATTTGTGAATGAAAGCTGCCTTGTGTACATTGGATCATTCATGCATCAGTCAGTGAGCACTGGGGAAATTCCTTTGACTCTACCAGGCGAGCTTCAGAAGTTCATGTTGTAGGAGCAGAATTAGGCCATTCGGCCCCTCATGTCTACTCCGCCATTCAATCATGGCTGAAGGTACACAAAAAATGCTGGAGAAACTCAGCGGGTGCAGCAGCATCTATGGAGCGAAGGAAATAGGTAACGTTTAGGGCCGAAACCCTTCTTCAGGAGACTGTTCCAAATCTCCTCCTCTCTCCGGAGACTGTTCCACTCTCCTCCAATAATGGCTGATCTGTCTCTCCCTCTCAACCCCATTCTCCTGCCTTCTCCCATAACCCCTGACACCCGCACTAATCACCTTGGCCCGCAGCATCGAATGCACAGTTCTACAATGCTATCTGTTTCGTCAGAGCCACTTCCTTGCTTACCGATAGAAATGGACTGGTAAAGGGCGCAACTTATGACCCCTTAGTTAATTTAGAGATACAGCGCGGAAACAGGCCCTTCGGCCCACCGAGTCCGCGCCGACCAGCGACTCCCCCCCCCCCCGAACACTAACACTGTCCCTACACACACTAGGGGACAATTTTACAATCTTCACCAATGCCAATTGGCCTACAAACAAACCTGCAGGTCTTTCGAGCGTGGGAGGAAACCGGAGAAAATCCAGGCAGGTCGCAGGGAGAACGTGCAAACTCCGCACAGACAGCATCCGTAGTCAGGATCGATCCCGGGTCCCCGGCACTGTGAGGCAGCCAACTCTACCGCTGCGCCACCGTGGCTAACACCTCGAACTGACCTGGGTCAGAATTAATTTCTCGATTTGGTTGAAAGGGGCCTGCGTCAATTCTAATGCTGACGTTGCTTGTTCCACCAGCAGTTTATTCTTCACTTGCGCGTCCTCAAGCATATGATGGTACTTTACAATCATGTATGCTCATCCTCATCTCTGATCTCCCGTCTCTCCAATGTTGCTGATTTATGGGATGTTGTTGTTACCAGTTACTAGCATGTTGCCTGCCCCCCCCCCCTCTCCCCCACACCCCCACGTTATAAGATTGACCATCGTTCAAATGACCCTTAGACTATACAATGCCCTCGTTAATGTTCAGAAGTTCAGAGACTTTGTAAGTCGCCATGAAAAGAGCAGGCCTAGGAGACAGACACAAAATGCTGGAGTAACTCAGCGGGTCAGGCAGCATCTCTGGAGACAAGGGATAGGTGATAGGTGAATGGGCCAGTCCAGAACCAGGGGCCACAGTCTTAGAATAAAGGGAGGTCATTTAAGACTGAGGTGAGAAAAAACTTTTTCACCCAGAGAGTTGTGAATTGTGGAATTCCCTGCCACAGAGGGCAGTGGAGGCCGAGTCACTGGATGGATTTAAGAGAGAGTTAGATAGAGCTCTAGGGGCTGGTGGAGTCAAGGGATATGGGGAGAAGGCAGGCACGGGTTATTGATAGGGGACGATCAGCCATGATCACAATGAATGGCGGTGCTGGCTCGAAGGGCCGAATGGCCTCCTCCTGCACCTGTTTTCTATGTTTCTATGTTTCGGTCTGAAGAGGGTCTCGACCTGAAACGTCGCCCATTCCTTCTCTCCAGAGACGCTGCTGCCTGACCCGCTGAGTTACTCCGGCTTTTTTGTGCCTATCTTAGGTCTGGGAGATTGTCGTTTTGTGAGTTTTCATTGCAACGATCAGGTCTAGGACAGTCTGGATGGGCCGAGTGGCCTGTGCCTTGACTGCGGGGAGACGGAGAGGGTGCACAGTTGCGGGAGGCGACGGAGGCAGACATCAGGAATGCGGGCTGGAGTTTGGAGGTGTAATGGGAGGAGGAGAGGAGAGGGGGGGGGGTGTAAGCAGAGGGGTTGGGTTCTCTCAGTTGATCCCGGAGCCCGCGGCTGCTAAACAGACTCCCCATTGTCTTGCAAATGATTTGTGCCGAGCTGCTGACTGCACTGGCATCCCCCCCCCCCCCCCCACCCCCCCACCCCCCCTCCCCTCCCTCCCAACTGCACTGATCCAGACCTGTGATAAATGAGCGGGGGGCCACAACGCTGTCTGTAGCTGCCTCCAAAATAAAAAGCGCGACTCCACTGGGTCCAAGCACCCGCCGTGCTCAGTTGCTGTAACAAAAAAAAAAGGCCCGGGTTTTCTCTCACCACTTCCAAGAGATGAGGGAGTGAGTGCCTTAATGCCGGAGAAAAATATATAAATGGTCAGTCTGGAAATGTAGGGTGCAGAAGGCTGTTGAGGTCACGTCAATGGATATTCTCAAGGCAGAGATTGATAGATTGTTGTGTGGGAAGGAACTGCAGATGCTGGCTTGCAACAAAGAAAGACACACAATGCTGGAGTAACTCAGCGGGACAGGCGGCGTCTCTGCGGAGAAGGAAGGAATGGGTGACGTTTCGGGTGGAGACCCTTCTTCAGACTGGGAATCTTCAGATTGAAGAAGGGTCTCGACCCGAAAGTCACCCATTCCTTCTCTCCAGAGATCGGTCTGAAGAAGGGTCTCGGCCCGAAACGTCACCCATTCCTTCTCTCCAGAGATCGGTCTGAAGAAGGGTCTCGGCCCGAAACGTCACCCATTCCTTCTCTCCAGAGATGCCGCCTGTCCCGCGATAGATTCCCGATTAGGACGGGTGTCGGGGGTTACAGGGGAGGAGGCAGGAGAATGGGGCTGAGAGGGAAAGACAGATCAGCCACCATTGAATGGCGGAGTAGGCTCGATGGGCCGAATGGCCTCATTCTGCTCCCGTCACGCGGACTCGTGATACGGGAAGCCACCTTCATGGATAGGAAAGGGAGCAGGTTTGTGATGTTGGGTGCAGGAGTAAATATTTGCCCGAGGGTTCCAGGAGGAACTTCCCCGATCGTCCTTCTACATCTGGCAATGAGATATTTTATGTACACTTCAGACTGCAGTATTCCCTCAGTTCTCTAATTTCATACCTCTAGTTCCCTCATACCTCAGTCTGAAGAAGGGTCTCAACCACCCAGAGAGTTGTGAATTTGTGGAATTCCCTGCCACAGAGGGCAGTGGAGGCCAAGTCACTGGATGGATTTAAGAGAGAGTTAGATAGAGCTCCAGGGGCTAGTGGAGTCAAGGGATTATGGGGAGAAGGCAGGCACGGGTTATTGATAGGGGACGATCAGCCATGATCACAATGAATGGCGGTGCTGGCTCGAAGGGCCGAATGGCCGCCTCCTGCACCTATTTTCTATGTTTAACCCTGAAACGTCTCCTATTCCTTTGCTCCAGTTGCCGCCTGACCCGCTGAGTTACTCCAGCGTTATCTCCAGTGTAAACCAGCACCTGCAGTTCCTTCCCACTCACACATTCCCTCAGTACCACTACCCCTTTGGCACTGCAGCGCCCCCTGTGTGCTGCCCTCCAGTAGTGCAGCCGAATCTTTATACCTCCCCTTGGTACTGCCCCTTCATCAATGCTGCCATCTAGTATCTGCAACTCCCTCAGTACTGCTCCCTCTGGCAGCGCTGGCTCCCTCTGTTGTGGAGTGCAACAGTACTCACCCCTGGCCCCCTGTCCGATGATCTTTGGGTGATGCCCCATTCAACAGCCGGACTTTCAGTGGGAAATATCATCATCAGTATTGATCATGTCTACGGGCACCCAAAGCTCGGGTATCGACAGTGTGCAGGATTGAATTCGGGAATGAACAGTCGATAAGTGTAGGAAGGAACTGCAGATGCCGGTTTACACCGAAGATGGACACAGAATGCCGGAGTAAACCAGCGGGACAGGCAGCATCTCTGGAGAGAAGGAATGGGTGACGTTTCCCGGGCCGAGACCCTTCTTCAGACTGAAGACTGAAGAAGGGTCTTGACCCGAAACGTCACCCATTCAGTCTGGATCACTCACTCACTCTCTCCTCTCTTTCCCATCTGCTCCAATTCTTCCTTCCTCCAGCGCCAGAGACCCGGGTTGGATCAATAGACAATAGACAATAGACAATAGGTGCAGGAGTAGGCCATTCGGCCCTTCGAGCCAGCACCGCCATTCAATGCGATCATGGCTGATCATCCCCAATCAGTACCCCGTTCCTGCCTTCTCCCCATATCCCCTGACTCCGCTATCTATAAGGACCCTCTCTATCTCTCTCTTGAAAGCATCCAGAGAATCCGCCTCCACTGCCTTCTGAGGCAGAGAATTCCACAGATTCACAACCCTGGGTGAAAAAAGCATTTCCTCATCTAGCTCTCTCTTGACAGCATCCAGTGAACCGGCCTCCACCGCCCTCTGAGATCCTGGCCACGGGTGCTGTCTGTACCGAGTTTCCACGTCCTCCCCGTGACCGCGTGGGTTTTCTCCGGGTGCTCCGGTTTCCTCCCACATTACAAAGACACACTCGCAGGTTTGTGGGTTAATAGGGCCCTCTGTAAATTGCCCACAGCGTGTCGGGGTCGGACGAGAAATCGGGATAAGTTAGAACTCGTATGAATGGTTGATCGCTGGTCGGCGTGGACTCGGTGGGTCGCAGCGCCTGTTTCCACGCACTAAACTAAACTAAACTAAGGGGGAAGGTCAGCGTTTGCCCAGGAGTTTACCCAATCCCAATCATTAATGAATGAATTAATCTCATTCTTTGACGATTCCTAATCCCATTTCTTCCCCATGCCCAATCCCACATTTCCCATTCCCAGTCTGAATCCTGATCCAAGATACGTTGCAGATCAAGATTTCCTTTGTTGCTGTTCTCTGCCTGCCTTGTCTCACACCCGCCTATTCCCCCTCTGTCATTTCCTTTTCTTCCCTCTCTCCTTCCTGTCTGCTTCCTGTCGCTGCACCAGTCTGTCTGTCCCGGCTAACTCTCACATTCTCACAATCCACTCGTCCACTCATTTTAGCTGAGTTTAGTTTTAAAGATCCAGCGCGGGGAAAACCGCTCACCGAGCCCCCCGCCGACCAGCGATCCCCGCACACACCAACACTATCCCCACACACACCAACACTATCCCCACACACACCAACACTATCCCCACACACACCAACACTATCCCCACACACACCAACACTATCCCCACACACACCAACACTATCCCCACACACACCAACACTATCCCCACACACACCAACACTATCCCCACACACACCAACACTATCCCCGCACACACCAACACTCCCCACACACACCACACTACCCCACACACACCAACACTATCCCCACACACACCAACACTATCCCCACACACCACACTTCCCACACACACCACACTATCCCCACACACACCAACACTATCCCCACACACACCAACACTATCCCCACACACACCAACACTATCCCCACACACCAACACTATCCCCACACACACCAACACTATCCCCACACACACCAACACTATCCCCACACACACCAACACTATCCCCACACACACCAACACTATCCCCGCACACACCAACACCCCCACACACACCAACACTATCCCCACACACACCAACACTATCCCCACACACACCAACACTATCCCCACACACACCAACACTATCCCCACACACACCACACTATCCCCACACACCAACACTCCCCACACACCAACACTATCCCCACACACACCAACACTATCCCCACACACCACACTCCCCACACACCAACACTATCCCCACACACACCAACACTACCCCACACACACCAACACTATCCCCACACACACCAACACTATCCCCACACACACCAACACTATCCCCACACACCAACACTTCCCACACACCAACACTCCCCACACACACCAACACTATCCCCCCACACACCAACACTCCCCACACACCAACACTATCCCCACACACACCAACACTATCCCCACACACACCAACACTATCCCCACACACCAACACTACCCCACACACACCAACACTCCCCACACACCAACACTATCCCCACACACACCAACACTATCCCCACACACACCAACACTATCCCCACACACCCACACTATCCCCACACACCAACACTATCCCCACACACACCAACACTATCCCCACACACACCAACACTCCCCACACACCAACACTATCCCCACACACACCAACACTATCCCCACACACACCAACACTATCCCCACACACCAACACTATCCCCCACACACCAACACTATCCCCACACACACCACCACTATCCCCACACCCCACACCAACACTCCCCACACACCAACACTATCCCCACACACACCAACACTATCCCCACACACACCAACACTATCCCCACACACCAACACTATCCCCACACACCAACACTTCCCACACACCAACACTATCCCCCACACCCACACCCAACACTTCCCACACACCACACTCCCCACACACCAACACTATCCCCACACACACCAACACTATCCCCACACACACCAACACTATCCCCACACACACCAACACTATCCCCACACACACCAACACTCCCCACACACCAACACTATCCCCACACACACCAACACTATCCCCACACACCAACACTCCCCCACACACACCAACACTCCCCACACACCAACACTATCCCCATACACCAACACTCCCCACACACACCAACACTCCCCACACACCAACACTATCCCCACACACACCAACACTATCCCCACACACACCACACTATCCCCACACACACCAACACTATCCCCACACACACCAACACTATCCCCACACACCAACACTATCCCCACACACACCAACACTATCCCCACACACACCAACACTATCCCCACACACACCAACACTCCCCACACACACCAACACTTATCCCCACACACCAACACTATCCCCACACACACCAACACTATCCCCACACACACCAACACTATCCCCACACACCAACACTTCCCACACACCAACACTATCCCCACACACACCAACACTATCCCCACACACACCAACACTCCCCACACACACCAACCACCCCCCACACACACCAACACTATCCCCACACACACCAACACTATCCCCACACACACCAACACTCCCCACACACACCAACACTATCCCCACACACACCAACACTATCCCCACACACCAACACTATCCCCACACACACCAACACTTCCCACACACCAACACTATCCCCACACACACCAACACTATCCCCACACACACCAACACTCCCCACACACACCAACACTATCCCCACACACACCAACACTATCCCCACACACACCAACACTATCCCCACACACACCAACACTATCCCCACACACACCAACACTATCCCCACACACACCAACACTATCCCCACACACCAACACTATCCCCACACACACCAACACTATCCCCACACACACCAACACTATCCCCACACACCAACACTTCCCACACACCAACACTATCCCCACACACACCAACACTATCCCCACACACACCAACACTATCCCCACACACCAACACTATCCCCACACACACCAACACTATCCCACACACACCAACACTATCCCCACACACACCAACACTATCCCCACACAC
>JAXLNO010002182.1:53564-68564 GCA_038087875.1 Malacoraja senta | reverse complement strand
ATCTCCTTCCTACTCATCACCTTCCTAACAGAATGTCCTTTCATTCTGAGGCTGTGCCCTCTGGTCCTAGACTCTCCCACTAGTGGAAACATCCTCTCCGCATCCAATATCCGTTGGGTGGTGTGCAAGAGCACAAGAGAGGAGATGAGACCATGGTGACCTGTCACGGTGAAATTCTGTGTTTTACACACCGTACAATAGACAATAGGTTCAAGAGTAGGCCATTCGGCCCTTCAAGCCATACATAAATTATGCAAAGAGTATCCAGCGATCTTCAATATGGTCGTATTGAGAGCCAGGACATGCTGGAGGGGCTGAATGGCCTTTCCTGCTCCTATTGTCATATTATTTGTTGTATCTAATACTGAAGCCCATAAACCTTGATCTTAAACAAAGTAGATTTAAAGAGGAATTTCTTTAGTCTGAGGGTGGTGAATCTGTGGAATTCATCACCACAGACAGTTGTGGAGGATGCCATTGGATCTTTATAAGGCTCATATTGACAAATTCTTGATTGGTGCAGGTGTTAGGGGTTATGGGGAGAAGACAGGAGAATGGGGTTGGAGGGAAAGGTAGATCAGCCATGATTGAAAGGCAGGGTTGACTTGATGGGCCGAATGGCCTAATTCTGATCCTATAACTGATTTTCAACTTTAGAGATACAGCGCGGAAACAGGCCCTTCGGCCTTCCGAGTCCGCGCTGACCAGCGATCACCGCGTGCACTAACCTATACACACACTAGGGACAATATTACCAAAGTCAATTGACCTACCAACCCACATGTCTTTGGAGTGTGGGAGGAAACTGGAGCTCCCGGAGAAAACCCACGCGGTCACATGGAGAACGCGCAAAGCCTGTACAGACAGCGTCGGTAGTCAGGATTGAACCCGGGTCTCTGGCGCTGTAAGGCAGCATCTCTACCCCAAGCTTATCGGGGAGGCACAGTGGAGCTTAATGAAAGAGGAAGGAGAGAAAGAGGCGGACAGATGAAGTGGTTTAGGAAGGTGGCCTTAAACCATAACATAGAAACATAGAAACATAGAAAATAGGTGCAGGAGTAGGCCATTCGGCCCTTCGAGCCTGCACCGCCATTCAATGTGATCATGGCTGACATCTTGGCAACTGGAGGCATAGCTGCTAACAACATCATTACAATTTGGCATGAAGAGGGTTGAATTGGAGGAGTTCAGATATTTAAAGCTAATCAATATCTAGTAACGTTGACATGTAGATAGACCGAATCAGTCTTTGGAGTCAACTGATCAAATACAAAGTAACAGATTCCTGCTTTATTTGCATTATGTTTAATAATATAATACATTTATATTTATTTATAATATATGTGCCTCCGCCAGATTGTTGCCCGAGTAGATTTATTGTGTAATACTACCTCCCGGCAGAAGGGTTGCTGTCTGCGGCAAAGATGGTGTGGTTAAAATGTGATAGATAGCAGCAGTTTTCATTAGAAATGTTGATGTGTGCGTTTATAATGGGTAAAGATAAGTGGAATTGTGACCGTCAGAGGGCGGTTTAATATATTGTAGATGTTTTCTTTCTCAGTGAGAGGCAATGGTGACAATAGTTTGTCTAATCTGAAGGGCTCGTCTTATTTAGTTGAGTTTAGCTTAGATATCCAGGGCAGAAACAGGCCCTGCGACCCACCGATTTCACGCCAACCAGCGATTTCCCCCCCCTCCCCCCCCCCACACCAACACACACTAGGGACAATTTTACAGAAGCCAATTAATCTACAAACCCGCACGTCTTCGGGGTGTGGGAGGAAACCGGAGATCCTGGAGGAAACCCGCGCAGGTCACGGGAGAGAACGTAAAACTCCGTACAGACAGCACCCGTGGTCGGGATCGAACCTGGGTCTGCGGCGCTGCCTGTGAGGCAGCAACTCTACCGCTGCGCCACCCCAAGCACATTGGGGCAGCACAGTGGAGCCCATTAAAAGGGGGAGGTTGTCTAATCTGCCTGGCTCAACTTGTCTTAAGGGTCTGATTCTGATTCACACTGAATGGTGCGTAGACAGAAATGCTGGAGAAACTCAGCGGGTTTCTGAACTGAACAGTTCCTGAACTGAACTTCAGACCGAAGAAGGGTCTCGACCAGAAATGTCGCCTATTCCTTCGCTCCATAGATGCTGCCTCACCCGCTGAGTTTCTCCAGCGTTTGTCTACCTTTGATTTTTCCAGCATCTGCAGTTCTTTCTTAAACATCAGTCAACGGTGTAGTGATCATTCTGCGTCGGGCTGATGTGAAAGAGGATTTCTCCCTACAAAAGGGCTGTGGGACGTTATAACATGGATATGAGTGGAATGGCGGGATGTAGATGGCCGTCAGGCAGAGGAGGTTAGTTTAATGGTGTCATGTTCAGCATGGACATTGTGGCATGGAAGGCCTATTCCCATATTATACATTCAATGCTCCTAAAATGTTCAATACTTGAGTGTCAGGTGTCAAGACTTATTGCAATTTACAAGGAGATTCACAAAATCACGACATCAAATCTCCCATCATCCCTGAGCACCAATTGCCTTGAAACAAGACTAAATAACGGTCCCTACATCATCAACTGGCTAAATTTCAATAAAGTTTGCTACCAATATTCCCTTCGCCCAAGGACGATAAGGGAATGGAATTTGTTACCACCCAACACACGCGCTGCTCCCGATGATAAGTCATTTAAAAAGGGGATTGAACAACTAGATCTCCTCAACTTGGTCGAAAAGGCCCACTTCAAAATGTAATCGCTACTCTACTCACTCCGACCTGCGCGAGATTACCACTGATGAGGTGTTTGCGCCAAGATAGACCACTCCTGCTAAATGCAATGGGCTGACGTGTAGTACGCAACGCAGCGGAACGTGGGTCTTTTTTTCATCCATTTCAGTAATCTGACCCGACCCGACCCAACTCACAGTGTAATCAGCGTTGCGGGGGAACAGTTTGTGTTAATAAATTATCATTCTGAAAATGGGGAGAAGATTTTTACCAAAGATCTTTTATTTTTACGCGGATGTTTCCGTAACCGGCTTCCGTCTCCGCACTAGTTATCTTTGCTCCGCTACGGGATCTTTGGTGCGGAGACGGAAGCCGGTTTACGGAAATGGGGCGGAAAATTACCCATGAATCTGCCCATGACCGTACTACGTCTTTTTCGTCGAGTGGACTATCTTGCTCGCTGTAGGATCGTTGGTTTGTGCAGTAATCAACCAGAACCAGAACCAGACGTTATGGGGATCAGGCAGGATAATGGGGTTAGGAGGGAGAGATAGATCAGCCATGATTGAATGGTGGAGTAGACTTGATGGGCCGAATGGCCTAATTCTGATCTAATGACCTTATGAACGTGGCTGGTAGATGTTTATAAGCATAATTACAAGTGTGGGTGATAACTGGTGTGATTAGTGTCTTCAGATTATGTTTCTGTCTGTTTCCTATCAACTTTAATTCATCCGAAAATCTATCCATCCCAGCCTTGAATATTGCGAATAATTAATTTTTCACGGTTCTGTGGGATGAAAGAATTCATCAGTGATACAAGACAGTATTAACAGTCGTGGAATTAAGGTGGATGATTAGTGGCAAGACACAGATCAGACGTGATCTGATTGAATGGAAGAATGGGCTGGGAGTCCTGGGAGTCCCCCTATTCCTATGTTTAGATTAGTTTCTTGTTGTCAACTTGTCACGTGTTCCGAGGTACAGCGAAAAGCATTTGTTTGCTTGCTATCCAGTCAAAGAACAGACCGTACATGATTACGGATAGAGAGTACAACATTTAGTGCAAGATGTTCCCAATGTTGGGCGAGTCCAGAACCAGGGGCCACAGTCTTGGAATAAAGGGGAGGCCATTTAAGACTGAGGTGAGAAAAAAAACGTTTTCACCCAGAGAGTTGTGAATTTGTGGAATTCCCTGCCACAGAGGGCAGTGGAGGCCAAGTCACTGGATGGATTTAAGAGAGAGTTAGATAGAGCTCTAGGGGCTAGTGGAGTCAAGGGATATGGGGAGAAGGCAGGCACAGGTTATTGATTGGGGACGATCAGCAATGATCACAATGAATGGCGGCGCTGGCTCGAAGGGCCGAATGGCCTCCTCCTGCACCTATTTTTTTTGTTTCTAAGAAAGTCTGATAAAATCCCATTAAAATATAGTTAAAATATCTCCAATGAGGTAGATGGGGTTTAACAGGGATGTAGGCTGTGGTTTTATAAGGCACTGGTCAGACCGCATTTAGAGTATTTTGAGCAGTTTTGTGCCCTATAGCTGAGGAAGGATGTGCTGGCCTTGGAGACGGTTCAGGGGAGGTTTATGAGTATGATCCCAGGGATGACCGGGTTAACAAATGATGAGCGTTTGACCGCACTGGTCCTGTACTTGCTGGATGAATGAAGGATAAATTTAGAAGGATGAGAGGAGACCTCATTGAAACTTACCGAATAGTGAAAGGCCTGGGTAGAGAGGATGTGGAGAGGATGTTTCCACTAGTGGGAGAGTTTAGGACCAGAGGGCATAGCCCCAGAATAAAAGGATGTAGCCATGGAAAGGAGATGACGAGGAATTTCTGCAGTCAAGTCGTTGGGTATTTTTAAGGTGGAATTGACAGATTCTTGATTAGTTTGGGTGTCGAGGAATGGGGAGAAGGCAGGAGAATGGGTTTGAGAGGGAATGATAGATCAGCCACGACTGAATGGTGGAGTAGACTGGATGGGCCGAATGGCCTACTTCTGTCCCTGTGAGTTATGAATCTTATGGAGATGGGAGGTCAGGTCTCCACTCTGGTTGGTGAGATGTTCCCAGATAGATGGTGGTTATTTGGAGAACTGTATAAAAGTAAGGAGGACACATGGTGGGTCATAGTGATGGGGCGAGTATGTGAAACATAATGGCTTCATGCTTGAAAATTTAGATTAATCTTGATATTATGGAAATTGTAGGTGGGATCGGAATGTGGCCACTCTAGTTTAGTTTAGTTTAGAGATACAGCGCGGAAACAGGCCCTTCGGCCCACCGGGTCTGCACCGACCAGCGATCCCCGCACATTAACACTATCCTACACCCACTAGGGACAATGTTTACATTTATACCAAGCCAATTAACCTACAAACCCGTACGTGTTCGGAGTGTGGGAGGAAACCGATGATCTCGGAGATAACCCACGCAGGTCAGGGGGAGGACGTGCGAACTCCGTACAGACAGCACCCGTAGTCGGGATCGAACACGGATCTCCGGCGCTGCATTCGCTGTGAGGCAGCAACTCTACCGCTGTACGCGCCACTGTGAACGCCCTACTGCTTGCTGTTCAGAAGAGGATGTGTTGTACTGATGCGTGGTGTGATTTGATGGATGGTTTACAGAACTAGCTTCTCACTGTATCTCTCTACATGGAAGCATTGAACAGTTAAGTTTAGTTTATTGTCACGTGTACCGAGGTACAGTGAAAAGCTTTTGTTGCCTGCTATCCAGTCAGCGGAAAGGCAAAACATGATTACAATCGAGCCATTTACAGTGTGTCGATACATTCTAAGGGATTAACGTTTTAGTGCAAGGTAAAGCCAGCAAAGTTCAATCAAGTCAGTCTGAAGAAGGGTCTCAACCCGAGACGTCACCCATTCCTTCTCTCCGGAGATGCTGCCTGTCCCGCTGAGTTACTCCAGCTTTTTGTGTCTATCTGAGGCCAATCAAAGGATAGTCCAAGGGTCACCAATGAGGTAGATAGCAGTTCAGCACTGCTCTCTGGTTGTGGTAGGATGGTTCAGTTACCTGATAACAGCTGGGAAGAAACTGACCCTGAATCTGTAGGTGTGTGTTTTCACACTTTTTATCCTTTTTTTTTTCAAAATCGACTTTATTCAAGTAATAAATATATACAATACAGGAACCGGGCAAAACACACGTCCGACATTCTCGGAAGCTATACAAACATTCAATAATGTTTACACAAATTACACAAATTAAATCCCCCACCCTTGCCACTCATGGAATCCCTTCCCTTATTTTTGCGGGGGGGTCTCCACCACACCCTGCCCCCCCCCCCCCATGTCCAGCAGCGGAAGGACCTTAGAATGTGTTCCACCCCCACAGAGCCTTGGCGTTGGCTGCACCGAGCTTCACACTTCTGTACCACTTGCCTGGTGGGAGAGGGGAGAAGAGGAAGTGGCCAGGGTGCGACTCGTCCTCGATTATGCTGCTGGCCTTGATGCTGTTGGGTGAGAGGCTCGGCAGGGAGAACGTACAAACTCAGTAAAGACAGCACCCGTAGTTGGGATCGAACCCGGGTCTCCGGCGCTGTAAGATCGCAACTCTGCCGCCGCGCCACCGTGCCGCGGGAATCACCATTGCATTTCCAAGGCAGGATGGTGTGTGAGATGAAGGGGCTCCTGCATTTCTATGTACAGTATGTACTGTCCTTATTCTAGATGGAAGAGGTCACAGGTCTGTGGTTTGTGTGGGTCATTCCCACCATTGCCTGGACCTGTGGGACTCTTCATCATTTGTTTATTGCTAGGCGGCCAATGGGATGTGTCTGTATGAAAAAGGAAGATAAGGGAATATTTAATTTGCTTCTGTATCAGAGTCACAGAGTGATACAGGCCCTTCGGCCCAACTTGCCCACACCGGCCAACAAGTCCCAGCTACACTAGTCCCACCTGCCCGCGTTTGGTTCATTTTCCTCCAAACCTGTCCTATCCATGTACCAGCCTCAACTACCTCCTCTGGCAGCTTGTTCCATACATCCACCACCCTTTGTGTGAAAAAGTCACCCTTCAGATTCCTATTAAATCTTTTCCCCTTCACCTTGAACCTATGTCCTCTGGTCCTCGATTCACCTACTCTGGGCAAGAGACAGTGATGCTTTTATACACCTCTATGAGATTACCCCTCATCCTCCTGCGCTTCCTGACGGTATAGGAGATTCAGATAAAAATGTTTTAGGGCTTAGATATGCAGCATGGCAACAGGCCCTTCGGCCCACCAGGTCTGCGCCAACCAATGATCACCAATACATTAGTTCTATCTTACACCCTAGGGACAATTTCCAGAAGCCAATTAACCTCCAAACCTGTGCATCTTTTGGAGTGTGGGAGGAAACCGGAGCACCCGGAGAAAACCCACGCGGTCACAGGGAGAGCGTGCAAACTCCGTACAGACAGCACCCGTGGTCAGGATCGAACCCGGATCTCTGGCTCCGTGAGGCAGCGACTCTACCGCTGTGCCACCGTCAGAGATGCTCCCAGAAAGAAATAGGAAGGGAACGGCAAATTGAGAACTTGCCGGATGACAGTGTGCAAGACAATGGTGGACAACAAGAGGGGGCAATACAGACACTGTAAATGATATGCAGTGTATCCCTTCCTCCAACATGAACAGCAGTGCCCCATCAGCAACGGTTCAATCCTGAGGGGAAGATTGGAAAATGATGGCCCAATTCTTCACAGATTCTTCCCTTGTTTCCCGTGACAGCTCGGAATATACGTCATTCAGGTCTGGTGATTTACTGAGTTTCACTTCTACCAAAACCTTCCGTGCTTCCTCCTCTCCCTACCTTCAAACCACAAATATTTCATACTCAATGTCCTTAATTACAGCATCGGTATCATCCCCCCTCTTTTGAGTTGACAGTCGCAAATTGTTCATTAAGAAACCTACCCACGTTCTTCCTCCCAGATATGGGTTACCTTTGGACTTTGTTACCATAGAAACATAGAAAATAGGTGCAGAAAGTAGGCCATTCGGCCATTCGAGCCAGCACCGCCATTCAATATGATCGTGGCTGATCATCCAGAATTAGTACCCTGTTCCTGCTTTCTCCCCATATCCCTTGATTCCGTTAGCCCTAAGAGCCATATCTAACTCTTGAAAACATCCAGTGAATTGGCCTCCACTGCCTTCTGTGGCAGAGAATTCCACAGATTCACATCTATCACAATGTTTTAGAAACATTTAGACAGGAACATGGATAGAACGGGTTTAGAGGGATATGGGCCAAAAAGCAGGCAGGTGGGACAAGTGTAGATGGGGGCATGTTGGTCGGCATAGGCAGGTTGGGCCGAAGGGCCTGTTTCCACACTGTATGACTCTATGAACTCAGCGGGTCAGGCAGCATCTCTAGAGAACATGGATAGGTGATGTTTCGGGTCGGGACCATTCTTTAGACGAATTGCAAGGAGAAAGCGTGGCATTGTTGATTTGCGACCATCACAGAGTGGAACCCCAAACCCCATCCTCTCCTCTCAAAGGTCTGCTCCTCTCAAACAGATCTAGTCTTTGTTCACACATCGCCTGCAACCCGTTTAAACACCCAGCGTGGCCCAGTGTCCCAGAGCCCTGCATTTCACCTATTCACCGCCCTTCCTGACATTTCCTGGTTTACTATTCAGCCGCTTTATTATGGCCCTGTCCCACTGTACGAGTTCATTCAAGAGCTCTCCCGAGTTTAAAAAAAAATCAAACTCGTGGTAAGCACGTAGAATAAATGTAGCACGTACGTCGGAGCTCGGGGACGTCTCTTAGCGGCTCGTAACGCTAACGGCATCTACTCGGGAAGACTCGCTAACGGCAGGTAAGCTCGGGAAGACTCGTGAAGACATATTGAAAAATGTCCACGAGAGCCCCGAATACTTACGAGCAGCCATTACCGTAAATCTCTGAGTTCGAATCAGGGCAAACTCGGGGAGAGCTCTTGAATGAACCCGTACAATGGGACGGGGCTTTTAGTTCAAACACCAAGACTTGGTGTTGTATTAAAAAAATCATGAAAGGAATAGTTTGGGTGGATGCACAGAGTCTCTTGCCCAGAGTAGGGGAATCGAGGACCAGAGGCCATAGGCTCAAGTGAAAGGGAAAAGATTTAATAGGAATCTGAGGGGTAACTTTTTCACACAAAGGGCGGTGGGTGTATGGAACGAGCTGCCAGAGGAGGTAGTTGAGGCAGGGACTATCCCAACGTTTAAGAAACAGTTAGACAGGTACATGGATAGGACAAGTTGGGATGTGGAGCAAACGCAGGCAGGTTGGACTAGCGTAGCTGGGGCATGTTGGCCAGTGTGGGCAAGTTGTATCACTCAATGTCTCTATGATTTCACCTGGCCAACTGAAATCCTTCAGCGGGTCAGTCCTGTCAACCACCTAGCAGGATGTTAAGACCTTCAACAGATTTAATGGGCAGCGCGGTGGCGCAGTGGCAGAGTTGCTGAAACACAGCGCCAAAGACCCGGGTTGGATGCTGACTACGGGTGCTCTCTGTAGGGAGTTTGTACCTTCTCCCTGCGACCACGTGGGTTTTCTTCTGGTGCTCCAGTTTCCTCCCACACTCCAAAGACGTGCAGTCTTGTAGGTTAATTGGCCACTATAAATTGTCCCTTGTGTGTCGGGTAGTGCGGGGTGGTCGCTGGTCGACACGGACTCGGTGGTGCAAAGGGCCCGTTTCCATGCTGTGTCTCTTTAGTTTAAAGCAGTTGTAATCCTTACCTGTGATAGTATGACAACATTGTCCCTGACTGAGTAAATATTGTCATTCCTTTCCTTGTAATCTGTTCTTCCCTATGTTTTAGAATGAAGGGAAGTCTTTTACCCAGAGTAAGGGAACCAGGATCCAGAGGTCATAGGTTTAACGTGAGTGGGGAAAGATTTAATAGGAACCTGAAGGACAACTTTTTCACACAGAAGGTGGGGGGCATATGGAACGAGCTGCCAGAGGAGGTAATTGAGGCAGGTACTAGACTGTAAATACATTTGAAGACAGTAAGAAAGAACTGCAGATGCTGGTAAAATCGAAGGTAGACACAAAATGCTGGAGTAACTCAGCGGGTGAGGCAGCATCTCTGGAGAGAAGGAATGGGCGACGTTTCTCTAGAGATGGATAGGTGACATTTCCGGTCGAGACCCTTCTTCAGACTGAGCCTATCAATCATGAATTTGTTCTATGCACCTTTTCATATGATCACATTGAATGGCGGTGCTGGCTCGAAGGACTGAAGGCCTACTCCTGCACCTATTTTCCATGTTTCTATATCTCTCGGTTGCCTCTCCCCTGACTCTCAGTCTGAAGAAGGGTCTCGACCCGAAACGCCGCCCATTCCTTCTCTCCAGAGACGCTGCCCGTCCCGCTGAGTTACTCCAGCGTTTTGTGTGTCTACCTACAATGTAAAGACGTTTGGACATGTTCATGTGTAGGAAAGGTTTGGGGGGATACGGGTCAAACGCGAGTTGGTGGGACTAGTGTAGATGAGGCATCTTGGTCGGCATGGGCAAGTTGGGCCGAAGGGCCTGTTTCAGGGTTCTTTGATTCTATGACTCTATGAGACGATGACTCTACCAGCTCGCCTGTCCACAGTGTTTGTGGAACCTGTGACCCAAGATGAGAGACGGTGTTCACGGGACCTGTACCCCAGTGAGAGTTGGTGTTAGCGGAAACTTAACGCTGTGATAAACAGTGTGTGTGACACGCAATGCAACGTGAGTCTGTGTCCGTGGCTCATCTCCCACATGGAGCGTCAGTGTCTCTGATACCATCAGGCACAAAGTACAGAAGGCTGAACACGCACACCTCCAGGTTCAGAGACAGCTTCTTCCCAACTGTTATCAGGCAACTGAACCAACCGACCAACAACCAGAGAGCAGTCCTGACCTACCACCTCTGTTTAAGAAGGAACTGCAGATGCTGGAAAAATCGAAGGTAGACAAAAATGCTGGAGCAACTCAGCGGGTGAGGCAGCGTCTATGGAGCGAAGGAATAGGTGACGTTTCGGGTCGAGACCCTTCTTCAGATTGAGAATGCCTATTGTGTGCCACACATTGCCTTGATCATCATTTCTTTTTGCACATCCGACATTCAAGTACCGTCGATAAATCTCCTTCCCCTTTCCCCCGACTCTCAGTCTGAAGTACCATCCACCTCATTGGTGACGCTCAGACTGTCCCCGGTCATTATCTCTCCCTTATATCATGCATCCGCACACTGTAAAGGGCTCGACTGTAATCGTGTATTGTCTTCCCGCTTTCTGCTGTACCTCGGTACACGTGACAATGGACTCGAACTGTTGAAAAGAAGGGTGTCGACCCGAAACCTCACCTGTGCCTTCTCTGCGGAGATGCTGCCTGACCCGCTGAGTTACTCCAGCGGTTTCTCCCTGTCTACTGGGCACAGGGACCTGTGGGTACTCTTTGACGATGCAGCCATGCCCATCCCCCCCCCCCCCCCTCGGCTGCCTCCTTCCACTCCTTCCCCAGGGAGCAGCAGCGCAAGAGGAACATGCCTGAGAGCAGCCAATGGTAAATCTCTCTGCTGCGTTCCCAGGGCATGGTGATTAATTACGTTATAGCAGGAGAGGGGGGCAGTGGGGTGGTGCAAGCTGCGGAAGAGAAAGAAAGAATTAATAGATTCACACAGACTACTCTGGCAGCAACCCAGTGAAGGTTTGCGTTACCAGTTCCTTACTACACCCAGCCTCTGCTGCCTCAGACAGTGCTGTGCTCCCTTTATTCTGCCTCTCTAATGCTGCATTGTCCCTCTGGCAGTGAAAGGGTCCTTCCGCTGCTGGACTTTGTGGGGCAGAGACCGGCGGCTGTACACTAGCTTATTTTAGTTTAGTTTACAGATACAGCGTGGAAACAGGCCCTTCGGCCCACCGAGCCCGTGCCGACCAGCGATCCCCGCGCACTAACACTATCCTACTACACACACACACACTCGTGGGGACAATTGACATTTATACCAAGCCAGTTAACTTGCAAACCTGTACGTCTTTGGGGATGTGGGAGGAAACCGAAGTTCATGGAGAAAACCCACGGGGAGAACGAACGAACTCCGTACAGACAAGTATGCGTAGTCGGGATCGAACCCGGGTCTCTGGCGCTGTGAGGCAGCAACTCTACCGCTGCGCCACCGTGCGCCCTGGTTCTGCATTTGGCGACGTCAGGCTGTGAAGTGCTCTGGTTAAAAGGGAGACTTTCTTTCCTTATTTACTAACACGTCTGACTGGGCAAACCTTTGTTGTGAAAGTAAAGATCACAAGGGTAGCGCAGCGGTGGAGTTGCCGCATCGCAGCGCCAGAGACCCGGCTTCGATCCTGGCTACGGGCGCTGTCTGTACCGAGTTTGTACCTTCTCCCCGTGACCTGCGTGGGTTTTCTCCAGGTGCTCCGGTTTCCTCCCACTCTCCAAAGACGTGCGGGTTTGTAGGTTAACTGGCCCTCTCTAAATTATTCCTCGTGCGTAAACAATAGACAATAGACAACAGGTGCAGGAGGAGGCCATTCGGCCCTTCGAGCCAGCACCGCCATTCAATGTGATCATGGCTGATCGTCCCCAATCAGTACCCCGTTCCTGCCTTCTTCCCATATCCCCTGATTCCACTATTTTTAAGAGCCCTATCTAGCTCTCTCTTGAAAGCTAGGATAGAAGGAGTGTATGGGTGATTGATGGTCGGCCTGGACCGGGTGGGCCGAAGGGCCTGTTTCCCTCCTGCATCTCTAATCTAATCTCAACCAAACTAAACAAGTCCTCTACCGACACGCAGGTCCGCTCCTTCACCGAAACTGAATGGCTGATGAATTTACCCTGCAAGTGTACATCTGCAATTAGCACTGTAAATTAAGGCTAATTAGTTGCACATTTGCTCAGCCAGAGCCAGCACTGTCCAGCCCTGACCCATACTTCTGTTTAGTGTGGACATATCCCTGCAAGAGGCAGTCAGCACAATATGTGTAAGAAAGAAACTGCAGGTGCTGAGTAAAATCGAAGGTAGACACAAAATGCTGGAGTAACTCAGCGGGACAGGCAGCATCTCTGGAGAGAAGGAATGGGTGACGTTTCGGGTCGAGACTGAAGAAAGCTCCCCCATTCCTTCTCTCCAGAGTCAGCATCGTATCACAGACCATTCCTGCCACAGGTCTCATTTTAGTTTAGTTTAGTTTAGTCTGAAGCAGGGCATCGACCCGAAACGTCACCCATTCCTTCACTCCAGAGATGCTGCCTGACCCGCTGAGTTACTCCAGCATTTTGTATAGTAATTAGTAAAGATACAGCATGGAAACAAGCCCGCCAAGTCTGCTCCGCCCATTAATCACCCGCACCCTACAATTTGCAGAAACCAATTAACTTACAAACCCGCACGATGTGGGTGGAAACCGGAGCACCCGGAGAAAACCCACGGGGAGAACCGACAAACCCCGTACAGACAGCACCCGTAGTCAGGATCGAACCCGGGTCTCTGGCGCAGTGAGGACTCTGCCGCTGCACCACCCTGCCGCCACTATGGCTTGTTATATCACAAAGCCGATCGACTAAGGGTCCAGCTTGTTTGTAGAGTTGGATAAAATAACTTGGGGAATTTCACAGAAGCCCCCTCCTCAACCTCATGCTGTAAGTGAATGATATCAGGAGTGGTTTCTTGTCATATGTCCCAGACACAACAATCACATTCTCACGAGCAGCAGTGAGTTAGATCTCTGGGAAGATCATTCCCGGATCACTGGATACTTCCTCACTGGATACTTCCCTGGTATTTCAAATCCAGGTTATTCCAGCTCCTTTAGAGCTGCATTAGGAACACCACCCTCACTGGGGTAGAGTGTCCACACACACACACACTGGCCCTCACTGGGGTACAGGGTCCACACACACACACACTGGCCCTCACTGGGGTAGAGTGTCCACACACACTGGCCCTCACTGGGGTAGAGTGTCCACACACACTGGCCCTCACTGGGGTAGAGTGTCCACACACACTGGCCCTCACTGGGGTAGAGTGTCCACACACACACACACTGGCCCTCACTGGGGTAGAGTGTCCACACACACACACACTGGCCCTCACTGGGGTAGAGTGTCTACACACACACACACTGGCCCTCACTGGGGTAGAGTGTCCACACACACTGGCCCTCACTGGGGTAGAGTGTCCACACACACTGGCCCTCACTGGGGTAGAGTGTCCACACACACTGGCCCTCACTGGGGTAGAGTGTCCACACACACTGGCCCTCACTGGGGTAGAGTGTCCACACACACTGGCCCTCACTGGGGTAGAGTGTCCACACACACTGGCCCTCACTGGGGTACAGGGTCCACACACACTGGCCCTCACTGGGGTAGAGTGTCCACACACACACACACACACTGGCCCTCACTGGGGTAGAGTGTCCACACACACTGACTCAAGTCCGTCGCTGTGTGAGACTAGGGTGCTGGTGTGGACAGGTCTGTCACTGTCTAACAGCGAATCTACAATGTTAGTGTGGAGACACTCTTCACTGTGTAACACTGGGGTACAGTACGTGTGGGGACGGGTCCGTGTGTATAACTCCGGGACACAGTAGTGGTGGGGACAGGAGTGAGACGTGGTTAAGGTTTATGCCTTTTGGAGCTGGTTTTGCGGCCTTGGATGTGAGAGGGTTAAGTCCGCAGCGTGCCACAGACAGGGAGTGGGCAAGGTGCCCGCTGAGCTCCTTCTTGTTCACTGCTGGGAATCCATGTCTTTCCCCACACGTTTGTTTAGCAGGAATTAATCAGGCGCTGGATGCTGCAGCTGGCAGCGAGAGTGGGCAGTGCCCGCCACGGAGCAGAGATACCCCTGATATACGCCTGCACACACACACACAACACACACACACACACACACACACACACACACACACACACACACACACACACACACACACACACACACAAACACGCACGCACGCACGCACACACACACACACACACACACACACACACACACACACACACACACAAACACGCACGCACGCACACACACACACACACACACACACACACACACACACACACACAAACACGCACGCACACACACACACACACACACACACACACACACACACACACACACACACACACACACACACACAAACACGCACGCACGCACACACACACACACACACACACACAGATACACACACACACACACACACACAGCTGGCAGCAAGAGTAGGCAGTGCCATCCACAGAGCAGATACCCCTTTCTGCCACC
>JAXLNO010002182.1:35000-53364 GCA_038087875.1 Malacoraja senta | reverse complement strand
TGATCAGCCATGATCACATTGAATGGCGGTGCTGGGCTCGAAGGGTCCGAATGGCCTACTCCTGAACCTATTGTCTATTGTCAGGGCCAAAGAAGGGTCTCGACCCGAAACGTCACCCATTCCTTCCCTCCACAGATGCTGCTGCCTGTCCCGCTGAGTTACCCCGGCATTTTGTGTCGCTATCTTCGATGAGATTGTCCACTGTACCCACACTTGACTCAATGGGGTGTGAGGCTGCAGCGTGGGGACGCAGTGAGGGCAGGGGGAGCAGCACTGAGGGGGGGGGACGGAGAATGGGATGGGGAGGCAGGAAATGGAGGGGTGTAAGCCAAGGAAGGAAGGGGACTGGTGTTAGAAAAGTGTGTGTGTGTGTGTAGGGTGTGTGTGTGCGTGTGTGTGTGTGTGTGCGTGTGTGTGTGTGTGTGTGTGTGTGTGTGTGCGTGTATGTGTCTCTGTGTGTTTGTGTGTCTGCGTGTGTGTGTCTGTGTTTGTGTGTGTGTGTGTCTGCGTGTGTGTGTCTGTGTTTGTGTGTGTCTGTGTGTGTGTGTGTGTGTGTCTGTGCGTGTGTGTGTAGTGTTTGTGCGTGTGTGTGTGCCTGTGTGCATGTATGTTTGTGTATGTGTGAGTCTGTGCGTTTGTGTGTACCTCTGCGAGTGTGTGTTGCGCTTGTGTGTGTCTTATGCGTGTGTGTGCGTGTGTTGTGTGTTGTGTGTGCATGTATGTGTGTGCCTCTGTGCGTGTGTGTGTGTGTTTGTATGTGAGTGTGTGTCTGTGCGTATGTAGCTGCTTGTGTGTCTGTGTGCGTGTGTGTGTGTGTGCTTGTGTGTGCGTGTTTGTCTGTGCATATGTGTCTGTGTGCGTGTGTGTGGCTGTGTGTGTGTGTGCGTGTGCGTGTGTGTGTGCGTGTATGTCTGCATATGTGTCTGCGTGTGTGTGTGTGCGTGTGTGTGTGTGCATGTGTGTCTGTGTGCGTCTGTGCGTGTGTGTCTGTGCGTGTGTGGCTGTGTGTGCGTGTGTGTGGCTGTGTGTGTGTGTGTGGCTGTGTGTGCGTGTGTGGCTATGTGTGTGTGTGTGTGTACCTGTGTGTTTATCTCTGTCCCCACACTCCCCATGCTGCATGCATGCAGGCGCAGCACCCGTGCAGGGTTGCTCTGCTGGATGCAGGCTGCCCCTGCGGCAGCTCGATGCATTAGTATGCATGGCTGGTCCTGCATAAACCGTGCACTGGTTGGCTAGGGAGCGGGGGGGGGGGGGGGGGAGACGGACTGGGATAACTTTGGGCAGGGCTGGGGTGGGAGCGGTCAGCAACAACCGTGCTCCTCTTTCTGCCTTGACCCTTCCTCAGTCACAGTACAGCCTCATCCCATCTCGGGTCTGAAGAATGGACTCGACCCGAAACGTCACCCATTCCTTCTCTCCACAGATGCTGCCTGTCCCGCTGAGTTACTCCAGCATTTTGTGTCTATCTTCAGTTTAAACCAGAGTCTGCCACACACTCTGCCCCAACTCTGTCTGTCTGCGGGCATCCGGTTAGTGAGGTTGTCCACAACCCCCCCCCCCCCCCCACTCCACCTCGTGACTGCCCACCCTGTCTCAGCTCCAGTGGGAACACAAAATTATATCCGGATTGCAGGACACGGCTTTAAGCAGCAGAGGTGCATAAATAATTCACAGTAAACAACCTTCCTCACTCCTGGCTATCTATTACTCCCTATAACAACCCCCTGCATACATTCAATCAGATTCCAGGCAGTAATGGGCCTGTCCCACTTAGGCGGGTTTTTTAAGCGACTACATGCGACCGCCGAAACGTTTTCAACATGTTGAAAAATTTTCGGCAACAGTGGCGACAGTTTTTGCTGTCGTAGGTTGTCGCCAGGTGTCGTAGGTGACTTCCGTTAAAACCAGTCCCTGGCAGTTGCCCAAAGAGTCGACTAAGTAGGACAGGCCTTAATTCACCATTGGGTATCTGTAATTTCACACATAAATCCCCTCATTAGATCCCAGCCTCTGCCTGACGCCTCGGTGTAGGTAGGAACTGCTTATGTTGGTTTACACCGAAGATTGATGCAGGTAAAATGTCCCCCATGTTGGGGGGAAATACAGAACCAGGGGTCACAGTTTAAGAATAAGGGCTAGGCCATTTAGGACTGTTACGGAGGAAAAAACATTTTTACCCGGAGAGTTGTGAATCTGGGGAATTCTCTGCCGCAGAAGGCAGTGGAGGCCGATTCTCTGGATGTTTTCGAGAGAGAGTTAGATATAGCTCCGAGGGCTAACGGAATCAAGGGATATGGGGAGAAAGCAGGAACGGGGTACCGATTTTGGATGATCAGCCATGATCTTATTGAATGGCGGTGCTGGCTCGAAGGGCCGAACGGCCTACTCCTGCACCTATTTTCTATGTTTCTATGACGGATACAAATTGCTGGAGTAACTCAGCGGGACGGGCATCGTCTCTAGAGAGAAGGAATGGGGTGACGTGTCGTGTCGAGACCCTTCTTCAGAACGAGAGTCAGGGGAGAGGGAGTCCAGAGCCGTGGAAGGGTACGGTGTGAAAACGACAGATCAAAGCGGACGGTAGACAAAACGCTGGAGAAACTCAGCGGGTGCAGCAGCAGCTATGGAGCGAAGGAAATAGGCAACGTTTCGTCCCGAAACGTTGCCTATTTCCTTCGCTCCATAGATGCTGAGTTTCTCCAGCATTTTTGTCTACCTTCGATTTTCCAGCATCTGCAGTTCCTTCTTAAAGATCAAAGCACACGATGCTGAAGGAAATGTAGAAGGGTTCATTGTTGGCTGAGGGAAGGTGACAATGAGTCACACAATCAGTAACATTTAATCAGGGGGTCAGTGAAATGGTCGGAGAACTCGGGGGGGGGGGGGGATGGGACGGAGAGGAAGATGGTTACTTGAAGTTAGAGAGATCAAAATTAATACTGCTGGGTTGTAAGCTGCCCAAGCGAAATATAAGATGGTGTTTCTCCAATTTGCGACCAGCTTCACTCCTCCACTAGTCAGAGTGCCGAACTAGTCTCTATTTTGTTCTGTTCTATTTTTGTGGGTCTGAAGAAGGGTATTGTTGGCCCGTCATTTTCCCCCAGAGATGCTTCCTGACCCGCTGAGTTACTCCAGCACTTTGTGTCTGTCTATACTTTATGCCCTCTATACACCCATTGATTGGATCCCAGCCTGTATTTTACTCCGTGCCAACCTCTCCTCCCGGGGTTTTAATGTCCAACACTAAAGGAGATACGAGGTGAGAGGGGGGGGAATGTTTAATGGAGATTTGCGGGGCAGGTTTTGTACACGGGGCGTGATGGGAACATATTGCAGAGGTGGTTGTGGTGGAGGCAGATACGATAGTGGCGTTTAAGTGGCTGTGGATTGGCACATGGACGTGCAGGGAATATCGGGATATGGATCATGTCCAGGCGGATGAGGTCAGTCTAACTTGGCATCATGTTCGGCACAAACATTGTGGGCCAAAGGGCCTGTTCCTGTCCTGTGCTGTTGTGTCCCGGGGAGCCGCGCGGGGACCGATCTACCCGCCGAATAACCGCGCCCCCACCGCCGACCGCAACGGCGGCCGAAGCCCGGGACGTGCCCCGGTCAGCTCGACCGCCCCCCCACAGGCCTTCCAGGGGACTGCGGAGAAGCCGGGCGGCGAGGCCTGTCTGGGCCTGAGGAGCCTCGGCAGTGGGAGCCTCGGCAGCAACGTGGACCTCGGAAACGGGAGCCATCGGCGGCGGTCGATGAGCATGAGGGGGGAGGGGAAGACAATGGGGGGACCACCGTGAGAGATGGTGGGAGAACAAAGGGGAGCCGGGTGTGCGGGAGGTGGGGGGGGGGGGGGGTGGGGGACTCTTGTTTACAATCCTCTGCCCAGGGGGATAAGTCTGTGTTCCTTTGTTTGTTTATTTGTTCCGGTGACGGAGTTGTGCACACGGCAGCCAAACAGTCGCTTGTCTTTTTGTTTTTGTTTTCACTTTTAATTGCATGTTTTTGTGTACCCTGTGTGTTGTGACTGTCGGCAGACCAATATCCCTCCGGGGATGAATAAAGTTGTATTGTATCGTGTGTGTAGGAATAATAATCATGATAATAATTTATTCGCCAAGTATGTTTTACAACGTACGAGGAATTGGGTTTGCCAGACAGTCATATCAAAATAGCAACAAGACACACAAATTTGACATAAACTTCCACCACAGCAGCTCCTCCACATTCCCCACTGTGATGGAAGGCAGTAAAGTCTTATCTTCTTCTTTCCTCCTGCCGTCGGGGTAGTCGAACCATCCCGCAGTCGGGGCGATTGAAGCTCCCGCAACCGGCGGTCGAAACTCCCGCGCACGGAGCGGTCGAAGCTCCCGTGATCGGGGCGCTCGAAACTCCCGCGGCTTGGAGCTCCCGAAGCCGGTCCCTGACCAGGGGACCGCGAGCTCCACCACGTTAAAGTCTGCAGGCTCCCGCGGTTGGAGCTCCCGAGGTCCCAGCGAGAGGCCGCCAGCCCCACGATGTTAGGCCGCGGTGCGGACCCGAGATACGACAGGGAAAAAGTCGCGTCTCCGTCGAGGAAAGGGAGAAAGAAAGTTTCCCCCGTACATAACACAAAACTAAAAAAAACTAAAGATAAAATAAAACATACATTTTACAACAAACTAAAAACACAAAGGAGGAGAAAGATTACGATAAAAAAAAGGAGGAAGACAGGACAGGCCGTTGGCGAGGCAGCCTTCGTGCGCCGCCCTCTGATGGAACTGCAGATGTTGGTTTAAACCAAAGAGAGACACAAAATGCTGGAGTATTTCGGGACAGGCAGCATCTCTGGGTAGAAGGAATGGGTGAGAAACATCAACATTTGGGTCTGAAAAAGGGTGTCGGCCCGAAATGTCACCCGTTCCTTTTCTCCAGAGTTGCTGCCTGTCCCGATGAGTTACTCCAGCATTTTGTGTCTATCTTCCGTACTGTTGTAGCTTTTATGTTTTATGTTCTATGTTTTACTCCATGTGCAGGCTCCCCTAATCCTCTTGATTAGATCCCAGCCTGTAACTCACTCCTAGATAGTCATTACTCCATGTACAGACACCTGGACCCTGTGAACGCTCCCAGTCTGTAACTCACTCTTGTATGTGTTAGAAACATAGAAAATAGGTGCAGGAGGAGCAACATGGGGAACATTTTACCCGCACCTAGCCTGTCCAATTAAAAATGTTATATGTTTCTGTAAGATACCCTCTCATCCTTCTAAATTCCAGTGAATGCCAGTTACTCTGTATCAAGGGTTCCCAACCTTTTCATCCCGTTTACCGCTGGCAAGTTTAATAGCACATAACCATGTTATTTAACTTATTTATGAACAACTGATGATGACCAGAACCAAACGCAGTCAGTCAATGAGAACAAATATGTACACATCCAGAATCAACATATTTACCCCCTGCGTAGGCAAAATTGACATGCCCTTGATTAGAGCCCAGCCCGTTAAATCACTCCTGCAGTGTCTCACTCCACAGACAATCCAATCTCCCTGGTCTCCGTGTCTGGGTCCCAGCCGGTAGCTCACACCTGCAGTGTGTTACTCCATGTACCACCCGACTGATGCCCGTGAGTGGATCCCACGATAACACACACCACAATCTGCACGCGGGTCACGGGGAGAACGTCCAAACTCCCCACAGACAAGCACCCGTGGTCAGGATCGAACCTGGGTCTCTGGCGCTGTGAGGCAGCAGCTCTACCGATGGGGGTTGGTTAGCGTTTACCACTATGTCACTGCCGCACTAAAGTGGATGCATGTCATAGAGTCATACAGTGTGTGTGCGGGTGGGTGTGTCAGTAGTGTGCGGTGAGTGTGTCAGTAGTGCGCGGGTGGGTGTGTCAGCAGTGCGTGGGTGAGTGTGTCAGTAGTGTGTGGGTGAGTGTGTCAGTAGTGTGCGGGTGGGTGTGTCAGCAGTGTGCGGGTGAGTGTGTCAGTAGTGTGCGGGTGAGTGTGTCAGTGGTGTGCGGGTGGGTGTGTCAGTAGTGTGCGGGTGGGTGTGTCAGCAGTGTGCGGGTGAGTGTGTCAGTAGTGTGCGGGTGAGTGTGTCAGTGGTGTGCAGGTGAGTGTGTCAGTAGTGTGCGGGTGAGTGTGTCGGCAGTGTGCGGGTGAGTGTGTCAGTAGTGTGTGGGTGGTGTGTCAGTAGTGTGCGGGTGGGTGTGTCAGTAGTGTGCGGGTGGGTGTGTCAGCAGTGTGCGGGTGAGTGTGTCAGTAGTGTGCGGGTGAGTGTGTCAGTAGTGTGCGGGTGAGTGTGTCAGTAGTGAGTGTGTCAGTAGTGTGCGGGTGAGTGTGTCAGTAGTGTGCGGGTGAGTGCGTTTCTCGTGCACAGTGCCGGCTGGGCGTGCCGTTCTAACCGTTGTTATCTCCCGTTTCTCGGCAGAGCGCCGCGGCAGCGCCAAGCCCCGTGTTGGGCAGCATGACTCCCGGTGAGGGGCCACCAGGGGTCCCCCTGCCGCCCGGCTTCTTCCAGGTACGTCATCACCGCGCCACCAAACAGGGGGGGTTGGGGGAGGGGAGGGGGGGCACATGGCATGAACACTGCAGCAGGGTGCGGTGGTGGGGAGGGGGGGCCACACAGTGGGTCGGGGGGGGGGGGGGCAGGTACAATCGCAAGAAATATTTAGACAGGTACATGGATAGGACAGGTATAGAGGGATATGGGCCAAATGCAGGCAAGTGGGGCTAGTGTAGATGGGGCATGTTGGTCAGTGTGGGCACGTTGGGCCGAAGGGCCTGTTCCACACTCTATCACTATGACTATTGGGCATCACCAGTCCTTAGGCTGGGCTTGTCCACTTTGCCATTCACTCTGCACACATTCTCAGCTATTTCTCTGCTGTCGCTGATGTTCGCTGACGTTTCCTGGTTTCTGCTTCATGCTCTCTCTCTCTCTCTCTCTCTCTCTCTCTCTCTCTCTCTCTCTCTCTCTCTCTCGCTCTCTCTCTCTCTCTCTCTCTGATTCTCCCTTGAGTCTGTTCTAAGTCCACTCTCTGATATCTCACTCTCCCTGATTTTCTCTCTAACTCTGAGGCAACATTGTTTTAAGGGTCCATAAAAATGCAGTAGATGCTCGAAACCTTGGAATACATATGGGTGAAGCACGGACACATGGGTCTAGCTTTAATGGGGCACTTTGGTCGGCATGGATGAGTTGGGCCGAAGGGCCTGTTTCTGTTCTGTGTGACTAAGGAAACACAACGTGCAGAAAATACTCAGGTGCTCAGGCAGCATCTGTCAATAGACAATAGGTGCAGGAGTAGGCCATTCGGCCCTTTGTGCCAGCACCGCCATTCAATGTGATCATGGCTGATCATCTCCAATCAGTACCCCGTTCCTGCCTTCTCCCCATATCCCTTGACTCCGCTATTTTTAAGAGCCCTATCTAGCTCTCTTTTGAAAGCATACAGAGAACCTGCCTCCACCGCCCTCTGAGGCAGAGAATTCCACAGACTCACCACTCTCTGGGAGAAAAAGTGTTTCCTCGTCTCCGTTCTAAATGGCTTACCCCTTATTCTTAAACTGTGGCCCCTGGTTCTGGACTCCCCAACATCGGGAACATGTTTCCTGCCTCTAGCGTGTCCAAACCCTTAACAATCTTATATGTTTCAATGAGATCCCCTCTCATCCTTCTAAACTCCAGCGTGTACAAGCCCAGCTGCTCCATTCTCTCAGCATATGACAGTCCCGCCATCCCGGGAATTAACCTTGTAAACCTACGCTGCACTCCCTCAATAGCAAGAATGTCCTTCCTCAAATGAGGGGACCAAAACTGCACCCAATACTCCAGGTGTGGTCTCACTAGGGCTCTGTACAACTGCAGAAGGACCTCTGTGCTCCTATGTTCGATTCCTCTTCTTATAAAGGCCAACATAAACATACAACACTGCCTGCTGTACCTGCATGCTGCCTTTCATAGACTGATGAACAAGGACCCCCAGATCCCGTTGTACTTCCCCTTTTCCCAACTTGACGCCATTTAGATAGGAGGATTTAGAAGGAAACACAGTTAATATTTGATGTTAAGGACCTTGAAATGTTTTTTATTCCACACACACTCCACATATGTTACCTGACCTGTGTTATTTTCACCATTTACTGATTGTATTATTGATTAATTGGCTTCTAATCCATTCTCTGGGCAGCACTGCCACCTAGGGGCTATACAATGTTCCTGCAGTTTATTTGCTGACAGATTCCTAAGCACATCTTCTGAACCTTCTGAATATTGTAGTCGGCAGGGACAATTTAACATTTTTATCAAGCCAATTAACCCACAAACCTGTCCGTCTTTGGAGTGTGGGGGGAAACCGAAGTTCTCGGAGCAAACCCACGGGGAGAATGTACAAACTCCGCACAGACAGCACCCGTAGTCGGGATCGAACCCGGGTCTCTGGCGCTGCATTTTGCTGTAAGGCAGCAACTCTGCCGCTGTACGCGCCACCGTGACCGTCTCTGGCACCTTTCTCTGGCAGGCTGCAAAAGCCAGACAGACACAAACAGCTGGAGTCACTCAGCGGACAGGCAGCATCATCTGGAGAGAAGGAAGGGGCGACGGTTCAGGTCGAGATCCTTCTTCAGACTCAGGGGGAGAGGGAGACACAGAGATAAGGTGTGAAAGCGACGGATCAGACCAAAGCAGAGGGTCTCGACCCGAAACGTCACCCATTCCTTCTCTCCAGAGATGCTGCCCGTCCCGCTGAGTTACTCCAGGGTCTATATTCGGCGTATTACCAGCATCTGCAGTTCCTTCCGACACAGATGGAAGAAGACGATGATCAAGGAAATGTAGAAACATAGAAACATAGAAACATAGAAATTAGGTGCAGGAGTAGGCCATTCGGCCCTTCGAGCCTGCACCGCCATTCAATATGATCATGGCTGATCATCCAACTCAGTATCCCGTACCTGCCTTCTCTCCATACCCCCTGATCCCTTTAGCCACAAGGGCCACATCTAACTCCCTCTTAATATAGCCAATGAACTGGCCTCAACTACCCTCTGTGGCAGAGAGTTCCAGAGATTCACCACTCTCTGTGTGAAAAAAGTTCTTCTCATCTCGGTTTTAAAGATTTCCCCCTTATCCTTAAGCTGTGACCCCTTGTCCTGGACTTCCCCAACATCGGGAACAATCTTCCTGCATCTAGCCTGTCCAACCCCTTAAGAATTTTGTACGTTTCTATAAGATCCCCTCTCAATCTCGTAAATTCCAGAGAGTATAAACCAAGTCTATCCAGTCTTTCTTCATAAGACAGTCCTGACATCCCAGGAATCAGTCTGTGAACCTTCTCTGCACTCCCTCTATGGCTATAATGTCCTTCCTCAGATTTGGAGACCAAAACTGTACGCAATATTCCAGGTGTGGTCTCACCAAGACCCTGTACAACTGCAGTAGAACCTCCCTGCTCCTATACTCAAATCCTTTTGTTATGAAGGCCAACATACCATTCGCTTTCTTCACTGCCTGCTGCACCTGCATGCCTACTTTCAATGACTGGTGTACCACGACACCCAGGTCTCGCTGCATCTCCCCTTTTCCTAGTCGGCCACCATTTAGATAGAATGATTCCGAGCTAGGAAATGGTTCTCCTGTTCCCCCCTTGTTAGTCCAGCAAGAACATAGGTTAAACTCCCAGCTGTAATGTCATATCAGCAGATTGATTTAAAATGCCACTGTCCACAACACAAAGTGGAAAATAGAACAGTACAGCTCAGGGAACAGGCCATTCGGCCCACAATGTCCGTGCCAAAGATGATGCCAAGAAACTAATCTCCTGAATGAATGAATAAGTTTATTGGCCAAGTACGTTCACATACAAGGAATTTGCCTTGGTGCTCCGCTCGCCTGTAACAACACCACATACAGTAAACCATTAAGAATAAAACATAAAACATTAAACAAATTAAGAATAAAACATTATAGTTTAAACATGTGAAGAATGAAATAAAATACCAGAGCAAAATGAGGCTACAGACTTTTGGTTATTGAGTAGAGCTACAGCTCGTGGGGAAAAAAACTGTTTTTTATGTCTGGCTGTGGCGGCTTTGACAGTCCGGAGTCGCCTTCCAGAGGGAAGTGATTCAAAGAGTTTGTGGCCAGGGTGAGAGGGGTCAGAGATGATCTTATCCGCTCGCTTCCTGCCCCTTGCAGTGTACAGTTTGTCGATGGGGGGAAGGTTGCAGCCAATAACCTTCTCAGCTGATCGAACAAATCTACATGTGATCCACATCCCTGCAGGTCCGTATGCCTAGCTAAAAGCCTCTTGAATGCCACTATCGTATCTGCCTCCACCACCACCCCTGGCAGCGCGTTCCAGGCACCCACCATCTTCTATGCAAAGAAACACTTGCTCCGCGCTTGTCCTTTTTAACTTTACCCCTTTCACCTTCAAGCTAGGCCCTCCAGCCCTTGACATTTCCACCCTGGGGAAAAAGGTTCTGCCCATCAACCCTATCTGTGTCTCTCAGAATTTTATAAACTTCTGTCAGGTCTCCATCCATCCATCCATGCTCCAGGGAACACAGTCCAAGTTTGTCCAGCCTCTCCTTAGTCTGAAGAAAGGGTCCCGACCTGAACCGTGTTCTCCAGAGACGCTGCCCGACCCGCTGAGTTACTCCAGCACTTTGTGTCGTTTTGTGTAAAACAGCATCCGCAGTTCATTGTTTCGACATTCTTCTCGTAGCGAACACCCCCCAATCCCGGTAACATTCTGATAAACCTCTTCTCCACCCTTTCGAAATCCGCCACTCGTTCTTCATGTAATGGGGAGACCAGAACTGCACGCAATACTCCAAATGCGGCCTAACCAAAGTTGCAACACAACGTCCTGACTCTAGTACTCAGTGCCCTGACCAGTGGAGGCACCTTCTTCACCCCACTATCTACTTGTGTTGCCCCTTTTAGGGGACAATGGATTTAGAATCCCAAATCCCTCTGTACATCACTGCTCCTAAAGGTCTTGCCATTAACTGTATACCTACCTTCCCCATTGCAATTGACCTCCCCGCTTGCTGCAACATCTCACACTGGCTCGGATTAAACTCCATCCGCCATTTCTCTGCCCATTTCTCCAGCTGATCTATATCCCACCAGATACTTTGACAGTCTTCCTCGCAGTCCGCAACTCCGCCAATTTTGGTGCCATTACCAAAAGCACTAACTAACTCTGAGACAGACACAAAAAAGCCAGAGTAACTCAGCGGGCCAGGCAGCATCTCCTGAGAAAAGGAATAGGTGACGTTTCGGGTCGAGACCTTCTTAAGTCCGATCCTTCTCGACCCGAAACGTCACCCATTCCTTCTCTCCAGAGATGCTGCCTGACCCGCTGAGTTACTCCAGCTTTTTGTGTCTACCTTCCGTTTAAACCAGCATCTGCAGTTCCTTCCCACACGTACAAACTAACACTTCTACATTTATGTCCGAATAGTTTATATACATCTCCCTTCTTGTTAAGTAAGCGCACATCAACCCAAGGTTAAAATCAGTGATCATTGGAACTAGTTAACAGCTAATTATTTTGCAAACGTGTCTGAAGAAAGGTCTCGACCCGAAAGGTCCCCCATTCCTTCTCTCCAGAGACGCTGTCTGCACCGCTGAGTTACTCCAGCATTTTGTGTCCACCTTTACTTATTTTGCAAAGTTACATTGTATAAAGGTAAGGATCAAACTTATATTTGGTTCAAAACTTCAATTCGATTTATGTTCCATTTACGGAATTCAAAAAGGCCATTCTGCCCTGCTGGTTTCATGTTCCAGGAACAGAATTAGGCCATTCGGCCCATCGAGTCTACTCCGCCATCCAAGCATGGCTGATCTATCCTTCCCTCTCAACCCCATTCTCCTGCCTTCTCCCCATAACCCCTGACACCCGTACTAATCAAGAATCTCTCAATCTCCATCTTAAAAATATCCACGGACTTGGCCTCCACAGCCGTCTATGGCGAAGAATTCCACAGATTCACCACACTCTCTCTAAAGAAATTCCTCCTCATCTCCTAGAAAGTACGTACATTTATTCTGAGGCTGTGCCCTCTGGTTATAGACTCTCCCACTAGTGGTACACCTCAGGCTCAGCTGCACACGCAGACTTCCTCCAGCAGATGTCAGTGCATGGCAAATATCAATCATTGCAGCAATGGGGAGTTAAAAAGGACACAAAGAACTGGCGTAAAAGCCCTGTCCCACTGTACGAGTTCTTTCCAAGAGCTCTCCTGAGTTTAAAAAAAAATCAAACTCGTGGTAAGCACGTAGAATGAACGTAGCGGGTACGTCGGAGCTCGGGGACGTCTCTTACCGTCTCTTAGCGCTAACGGCAGGTACTCGGGAAGACTCGCTAACGGCAGGTAAGCACGGGAAGACTCGCTAACGGCAGGTAAGCACGGGAAGACTCGTGAAGATTTTTCACATGATGAAAAATATCCACGAGAGCCCGAGTACCGACGAGCGGCCATTACCGTAAATCTCCGAGTTCGAATCAGGGCAAACTCGGGGAGAGCTCTTGGAATGAACTCGTACAGTGGGACAGGGCTGTAACTTTACCAGTGATGAAGGGCGGCACGGTGGCACAGCGGTAGAGTTGCTGCCTCACAGCGCCAGAGACCCGGGTTCGATCCTGACCATGGGTGCTTGTCTACGGAGTTTGTACGTTCTCCCTGTGACCGCGTGGGTTTTCCCCGGGTGCTCCGGTTTCCTCCCACACTCCAGAGACGTGCAGGTTTGTAGGTTAATTTGGCTTTGGTAAAAATTGTAATTGTCCCAGGTGTATGTAGGATAGTGCTAGTGTACGGGGTGATTGCTAGTCTGCATGGGCCGAAGGACCTGTTTCCATGCTGTGTCTCTGAAGTCTAAAGGCTTGAGTAACTCAGCGGGTCAGGCAGCATCTGTGGAGAGCATGGTTTGGTGACAAAGTAGGTCGGGGCCCATCTTCTGACAGGTTGCACTAGGGTTGAGAAAGGTGGAAAAGGAGTTGGGGGGAAAAGCCTGCAAGTGCTACAGGGTGCAAGGGAGTGCAGCGTAGGTTCACCAGGTTAATTCTCGAGCTGGAAGGACTGACATATGATGAAAAGATGGGTCGACTGGGCTTGTATTCACTGGCATTTGGAAGGATGATGCGGTTCTTATACAAAACATATACAATTCTTAAAGGATTGGACAGGCTAGATGCAGAGAAAATGTTCCCCATGTTGGGGGAGTCCAGAACCAGGGTCACAGTTTAAGAATAAGGGGTAGGCCATTTAGGACTGAGATGAGGAAAAACTTCTTCACCCAGAGGGTTGTGAATCTGTGGAATTCTCTGCCACAGAAGTCAGTGGAGGCCAATTCACTGGATGTTTTCAAGAGAGAGTTAGATTTAGCTCTTAGGGCTAAAGGAATCAAGGGATATGGGGTGAAAGCAGGAACGGGGTACTGATTTTAGATGATCTGCCATGATGGCATATTGAATGGTTATGCTGGCTCGAAGGGCAGAATGGCCTACTCCGGCACCTATTTCTATGTTTCTATGATAGGTGGATACAGATGAGGAGGGGAGTTATTTGAGCAATAGATGGAGTAAAACGAGAGACAAAAGTTTGACAAGAGGAGACAAAAAGAGACATAAGGGTATCAGATAAGGAGTCGGAAGAATAATTTAAGAATAAGTGGTAAGCCATTTAGAACGGTGATGAGGAAAAACTTTTTCACACAGAGAGTTCTGAGTGTGTGGAATTCTCTGCCTCAGAGGGCGGTGGAGGCTGGTTCACTGGATGCTTTCAAGAGAGAGCTAGATAGGGCTCTTATGGATGACGGAGTTAAGGGATATGGAGAGAAGGCAGGAACGGGGTACGGATTGTGGATGATCAGCCATGATCACAGTGAATGGCGGTGCTGGCTCGAAGGGCCGAATGGCCTACTCCTGCACCTATTGTCTATTGGAACCCTTCTTCATCCCAGTACACCTCTGCCTCACTCACAGCCTCCCTCAGACTATAATCTGCACACACAAGGAACTACAGATACTGGTTTTAGTTTATCGTCACGAGGTACAGTGAAAAGCTTTTTGTTGCGTGCCAACCAGTCAGTAGAAAGACAATACATGATTACATCAATGCATATACAGTGTGCAGATACATGATAAGGGAGTAATACCCCTGTCCCACTGTACGAGTTCATTTCCAAGAGCTCTCCCGAGTTTAAAAAAAAAATCAAACTCGTGGTAAGCACGGAGAATGAACGTAGCGGGTACGTCGGAGCTCGGGGACGTCTCTAAGCGGCCTCGTAACACTAACGGCAGGTACCCGGGAAGACTCGCTAACGGCAGGTAAACTCGGGAAGATTCGTGAAGATTTTTCAACATGTTGAAAAATGTCCACGAGAGCCCCGAGTACCGACGAGCGGCCATTACCGTAAACCTCCGAGTTTGAATCAGGGCAAACTCGGGAGAACTCTTGGAATGAACTCGTACAGTGGGACAGGGGTTTAAGGCTTAGTGCAAGGTAAAGCCAGCAAAGTCCGATCAAGGGTAGTCCGCGGGTCATCAAGGAGGTAGATAGTAGTTCAGCCACATGTACACAGCTGTACATTCAAAGTGCTGGAGTAACTCAGTAGGTCAGACAGCATCTCTGGAGAACATGGATAGGTGACGTCTCGGATTTAGGGTTGGGACCCTTGTTCAGACTTAAAATCTGAAGAAAGATTACGCGCCGAAATGTCACCTATCCATAAAAGATAGATAAAAGATATATGCAATTTCTTCTCACACCCCCGACCCTGCCCTGTCTCTGTTCCCATACCCAAAAGACAGGTGTGTAAGAAAGAACTGCAGATGCTGGTAAAATCGAAGGGTCTCGACCTGAAACGTCACCCATTCCTTCTCTCCAGAGATGCTGCCTGTCCCGCTGAGTTACTCCAGCATTTTGTGTCTGTCTCCAGCTAACTGCAGTCAGACTGGATAGTCTCCCTGGACTGGATGGGGTGTCTAGCGGGTAATGTGGTTTAAGAATAAGGGGTAAGCCATTTAGAACGGAGACGAGGAAACACTTTTTCTCACAGAGAGTGGTGAGTGTGGAATTCTCTGCCTCAGAGGGTGGTGGAGGCCGGTTCTCTGGATGCTTTCAAGAGAGAGCTAGATAGGGCTCTTAAAGATAGCGGAGTCAGGGATATGGGGAGAAGGCAGGAACGGGGTACTGATTGGGGATGATCAGCCATGATCACATTGAATGGCGGGGCTGGCTCGAAGGGCCGAATGGCCTACTCCTGTACCTATTGTCTATTGTCTATTTAAGTGGTCTGTCCGAGCTTTCACTGTTTTATTTTCCACCTTGTTCCTGTTCAAGGGTCCTCCGGGTTCACAGCCAACGCAACACAGCCAGACTCCTCGACACAACCCCAACAACCCCATCATGGGACCCCACGGTCAGGTGAGTGCGAGTCCGATATACGGTGGGGGGGAGGAGGCTTCAATATGGCGACGGGCGGCGGCACGGTGGCGCGGCAGGTAGAGTTGCTGCCCCGGAGTCCCGGGTTCCATCCTGACTACGGGCGCTGTCCGTGCGTACGAAGCTTGCACGTTCTCCCCGTGACCTGCGCGGGTTTTCACCGGGCGCTCCGGTTTTTCCTCCCACACCCCAAAGACGTGCAGTTTTTCAGATTTTTAAGAAAGAACTGCGGATGCTGGTAAAAATCCGAATGTAGGCCCAAAATGGCGGAGAAACTCAGCGGGCGAGGCAGCGTCTATGGAGAGTAGGAATTGGCGACGTTCGGGACTCGAAACGTCGCCAATTCCTACTCTCCATAGACGCTGCCTCACCCGCTGAGTTTCTCCGCCATTTTGGGCCTACCGCAGGTTTGTAGATTAAGTAGCTCCGGTAAAAATTGCAAGTTCAACGATTCAATGGCACTTCATTGCCTCACGTACCTACGGTAGGTACAATGACATCCTTTGTTCTTGCGTACGATACACAGAGTACCCAAAGAGCCGCCACATATTTCTGCCGCCGACAAAGTTTCATTTACAAGTTACAAAAGTTACAACTTACAAAATTTACAACTTACAAAAGTTACAATTTGTAAAAGTAATTGTTGCTAGTGTGCAGCATCGTGTACGGGTCGGCGTGGACTCGTTGGGCCCAAAGGGTCTGTTTCTGCGCCGTATCTCTGAAGTCTAACGTTTAAATCTATGTAATGCGTGGGCTTCTTGCTCTGAGGGCGTTTGATAGACAATAGACAATAGGTGCAGGAGTAGGCCATTCGGCCCTTCGAGCCAGCACCGCCATTGTATGTGTGTGTACATCCACAATCAGTACCCCGTTCCTGCCTTCTCCCCATATGCCCTATCTTTAAGAGCCCTACCTAGCTCTCTCTTGATGGGATGATGTGGAGCAGGGGTGGGCAACCTCGTTCTGCATCGGGGCCGGGACGCGTGTCTGTGAGCGGATGGCGGGGCCACATCTATCACGTGTCCACGTGGATCCCGTCCCCCATCCCGCCCCGGATGGCAGGCATCAAATCGCGTGTTCACAGAAGGTGGACAAAAATGCTGGAGAAACTCAGCGGGTGAGGCAGCCTCGCATGTCTCACCCGCTGAGTTTCTCCAGCATTTTTGTCTACCTTCGCTTTTTCCAGCATCTGCAGTTCTTTCTGAAACGTGTTGGCAGAAGGTGCACGGCCGTGCCGGCGGCTTTGCGCAGGATGCGGTACAGCCAGAAATCGTCCGCGCACGCCGCTCGGCGGGCCGGATGATTTTGAGTTACTTCCTGCTCCTGCACCTATTGTCTATTGTCTGTTGAATTCCCGGGATGTTTGGAGCAGCTGGCGATCTGTCCCGCAGTCCGTGACAGGCTTTGTCTTTCTCCCCCGACAGTCCTTCATGTCTCCGCGCTACCCCGGAGGACCACGGAACTCCATCCGAATAACAGCGCAGGTGAGTGTCACCGGGACTAAGGCCCGACCCGCGGAACCTCCGGAAGCCGGGGCCTCCCCGTGCGAGGAAATGCCCGTCCAGATCGATAGCTCGGTGTCGGGTTCATGAGGTCGTGGGTTCTAGGAGCAGAATTAGGCCATTCGGCCCATCGAGTCTACTCCGCCATTCAATCCTGGCTGATCCATCTCTCCCTCTCAAACCCATTCTCCTGCCTTTCTCCCCATAACCCCAGGCGCCCGTACTAATCAAGAATCTATCTGTCTCTGCCTTAAAATTATCCATTGACTTGGCCTCCACAGCCTTCTGTGGCAATGAATTCCACAGATTCACCACCCTCTAAAGAAATTCCTCCTCATCTCCTTTCTATATGTACGGTCCTTTCATTCCGAGGCTGTGACCTCTGGTCCTAGACTCTCCCAATAGTGGAAACATCCTCTCCACATCCAAGGTAGACAAAAGTGCTGGAGAAACTCGGCGGGTGAGGCAGCATCTATGGAACGAAGGAAATAGGCAACGTTTCGGGCCGAAACCCTTTGGGTTTCGGCCCGAAACGTCGCCTATTTCCTTCATCTTTTGTCCACCTTCGATTTTCCAGCATCTTCGATTTTCCAGCATCTGCAGTTCCTTCTTAAACTCTCCGCGTCACACTCTATCCAAGCCTTTCACTATTCGGTAAGTTTCAATGATGCCGTCCCTCATCCTTCTAAACTCCGGTGAGTACAGGCCCAGTGCCGTCAAACGCTCGCCGCATGTTAACCACTGAGGTGGCCACTGGGAGCCCACGGGGGAGGAGGAGGGAGAGCCCGAGACGGTCTCAGCGTGCGGAGGCTGGGTAGGTGGGTGGACGACGTGGGAATCCTGCACTGCTAACACTGCCTTTTCTTTCTGCTAATGTCCTTGCAGCCTCCCATAGGAGTGCCGGGGTCTCAGCCACTGTTGCCAAATGCCATGGACCCCACGAGGCAGCAAGGTGGGTGCACCGCGGTTATGGACTTAATAGACAGTAGGCGCAGGAGTAGGCCATTCAGCCCTTCGAGCCAGCACCGCCATTCAATGTGATCATGGCTGATCATCCCCAATCAGTACCCCGTTCCTGCCTTCTCCCCATATCCCTGACTCCGCTATTTTTAAGAGCCCGATCTAGCTCTCTCTTGAAAGCATCCAGAGAACCTGCCTCCACCGCCCTCTGAGGCAGAGAATTCCACAGACTCACCACTCTCTGTGAGAAAAAATGTTTCCTCGTCTCCGTTCTAAATGGCTTACTCCTTTTTTTTAAACTGTGTGGCCTCTGGTTCTGGACTCCCCCCAACATCGGGAACATGTTTCCTACCTCTAGCATGTCCAAGCCCTTAACAATCTTATATGTTCACTGTGGACTTCAGTATTAATAGTGAGGATGTCCATCTCGGACAACGAGACTTTATTCTCG
>JAXLNO010002181.1:0-50600 GCA_038087875.1 Malacoraja senta | reverse complement strand
GGATTCAGTGAATCATCCCACGAAGAAAAACACTTTGTATTTGATCGTTGCGTAGGAATGATTCGTGGTCGGGATCGGACCTGGGTTTTTGCTGCTGTAAACATTGTAAGGCAGCAGCTCTACCGCTGCACCACCGTGCCGCCCTCCAAAGTCGTCCAGAACCAGGGGGCCACAGTTTAAGATTAAGGGGTCGGCCATTTTGAACGGAGCCGAGAAAACACTTTTTCTCACAGAGAGTGGTGAGTCTGTGGAATTCTCTGCATCAGAGGGCGGTGGAGGCAGGTTCTCTGGATGCTTTCAAGAGAGAGCTAGATAGGGCTCTTAAAAATAGCAGAGTCAGGGGATGTGGGGAGAAGGCAGGAACGGGGTACTGATTGGGGATTATCAGCCGTGATCACATTGAATGGCGGTGCTGGCTCGAAGGGCCGAATGGCCTACTGCTGCACCTATTGTCTATTGTCTGTTGTCTAAGACGTTGGTGAGGCAGCATTTGGAGTCCAGTGTCCACTTTTGGTCACCCTGCCAGAGGAAGCTGGAAAGAGTGCCGAGAATGACTGTTACGTGGATGTTGCCAGGACTTTAGGGCGTGAGCTACAGGGAGAGGTTGACCAGGCTGGGACGTTATTCCTTGGAACGCAGGAGGATGAGGGGCGATCTTATAGAGGTGTATAAAATGATGAGGGGAATAGATGGGGTGGACGCACAGTCTTTTACCCAGGGTTGGGGAAATCGAGAATCAGAGGACATAGGTTTAAGGTGACGGGGGGAAAAAAGATTTGGTTTTGTTTAGATACAGTGCCAAAACAGACCCTTTACATAGATACATAGATACATAGAAAATAGGTGCAGGAGTAGGCCATTCGGCCCTTCGAGCCTGCACCGCCATTCAATATGATCATGGCTGATCATCCAACTCAGTATCCCGTACCTGCCTTCTCTCCATACCCCCTGATCCCTTTAGCCACAAGGGCCACATCTAACTCCCTCTTAAATATAGCCAATGAACTGGCGTCAACTACCCTCTGTGGCAGAGAGTTCCAGAGATTCACCACTCTCTGTGTGAAAAAGTTTTTCCTCATCTCGGTCTTAAAGGATTTCCCCTTTATCCTTAAGCTGTGACCCCTTGTCCTGGACTTCCCCAACATCGGGAACAATCTTCCTGCATCTAGCCTGTCCAACCCCATAAGAATTTTGTACGTTTCTATAAGATCCCCCCTCAATCTCCTAAATTCTAGCGAGTATTAGACCCACCGAGTCCACGCCATCCAATAATCACCCTGTACACTAACACTATCCTACACACTATTTCCTTCGCTCCATAGATGCTGCTGCACCCGCTGAGTTTCTCCAGCGCTTTTGTCTACCTAGGGGACAATTTACAATTTTTCCAAAGCCAATTAACCTACAAGCCCGCACGTGTTTGGAGTGTGGGTTGAAACCGGAGCACCCGGAGAAAACCCACGCGGGCAGGTCACGGGGAGAAGGTACAAACTCCGTACAGACAGCGCCCGTAGTCAGGATGCAACCCGGGTCTCTGGCGCTGTGAGGCAGCAACTCTACCGCTGCTCCACAGTGCTGTCTTTAATAGAAGCATGAGGGGCACTGTTTCCACTCTGAGAATGGTGGGTGTATGGAACGAGCTGCCAGAGGAGGTAGTTGAGGCTGGGACTATGGCAACATTTAAATCGCACTTGCAAAAGAGAACATTTAAAAGAAAACTGTGACATAAACCTGTAAAATAACAAGTGCATGCGTCGGACAGGTTTAGAGGGATACGGGCCTAACGTGGGCAGGTGGGACTAGTATAGACGTGTTGGTCGGCTGGGCGCAAGTTTATGTTCGTAAGTGATAGGAGCAGAATTAGGCCATTAGAGTCTACTCCGCCCTTCAATCATGGCTGATCTATCTCTCCCTCCTAACCCCATTCTCCTGCCTTCTCCCCGTAACCCCTGACACCCGCACTAATCAAGAATCTATCTATCTCTGCCTTAGAAATATCCACTGACGTGGCCTCCACGGCCTTCAGTGGCAAAGAATTCCACAGATTCACCACCCGCTGGCTGAAGAAGGTGTCAGAGCAAGTCGGGGCCGTGAGTCCCCACTGCGTGTATCTGTGAGGAATACGAGGATTATTATTTCGCATGTTGCAGCGTCCTGACGTGTTAGGCAATGGAATTTGGTTAGACGACCCGGCTGGCTAGGTGCACGATGCAAATGTACAAACAGACATATTTGAGGTTCCTCGCCCGAAGGCTCGTGGCTCGGCGTAACCGGGGGAAGGGGCCGCCGGAGACGGGCGACGCGAGGGGCAAGGGCCGGTGGGGGGGGGGGAGGTTGAACCGGGGGCGATGCCTCCAGCGCCTTCAAGGTCGGCTGCAGGAGGTTGCCCCGCGGGGACACAACGATGGCCGGGCGAGGAGAGGAGAGGGGACGGTGCCGTGGGTTCACGGGAACTGCTCCGGTACATCGAGACCAGCGGGCCGACCGGACTTTGGACTCTGAATAATGGCGGCAAAAACATGGCGGCGCCCTCAGGTGTAATACGTGCAAAATGAATTTCACTGTGGAGTTACATCTGTGACTAATAACGCACTATTGACAAAACACAGTGCACATTAAGTTAGACAATAGACAATAGACAATAGGTGCAGGAGTAGGCCATTCGGCCCTTCGAGCCAGCACCGCCATTCAATGTGATCATGGCTGATCATCCCCAATCAGTACCCCGTTCCTGCCTTCTCCCCATATCCCCTGACTCCGCTATCTTTAAGAGCCCTATCTAGCTCTCTCTTGAAAGCATCCAGAGAACCTGCCTCCACCGCCATCTGAGGCAGAGAATTCCACAGACTCACAACTCTCTGTGAGAAAAAGTGTTTCCTCGTCTCCGTTCTAAATGGCTTACTCCTTATTCTTAAACTGTGGCCCCTGGTTCTGGACTCCCCCCCAACATCGGGAACATGTTTCCCTGCCTCTAGCGTGTCCAAGCCCTTAACAATCTTATATGTTTCAATGAGATCGCCTCTCATCCTTCTAAATTCCAGAGTGTACAAGCCCAGCCGCTCCATTCTCTCAGCATATGACAGTCCCGCCATCCCGGGAATTAACCTTGTAAACCTACGCTGCACTCCCTCAATAGCAAGAATGTCCTTCCTCAAATTAGGGGACCAAAACTCCAGGTGTGGTCTCACTAGGGCCCTGTACAACTGCATGGCGCCAAAACATGGTGGCTGCCGCAGGTGTAATACGTGCAAAATAAATTTCACTGTGCAGTTACATCTGTGATTAATAAAGCACTGTTGACTAAACACACTGCACATTAGGAGAAGCATTTGCAAAATTAACCTTTACAGTTGGTTTTCCTTTAAATATCTTTCTTCGTGAGGATGTTGCCAGGACTCGATGGCCTGAGCTATAGGGAGAGGTTGAGTGGGCTGGGAATCTATTCCTAGGAGCCCTGGAGGATGATGGATGGGCAGGTTATTAGATCACGAGGGGACTAGATAGAATTGATGCACAGAGCCTTTAACCCAGATAAGGGGAATCAGGAACCAGGGGACATATGTTTAAGGTGAGGGGGGAAGATTTAATAGGAACCTGAGCGGTAACTATTTCACACAAAGGGTGGTGGGTGTATGGAACGAGCTGCCGGAGGAGGTAGTTGAAGCTGGGACTATTACAACATTTAAAGGACATTTGGACAGCTACATGGATAGGGCAGGTTTAGAGGGATATGGACCATTCGCAGGCAGGTGGGACCAGTGTAGATTTAGTTTAGTTTAGAGATACAGCACGGAAACAGGCCCCCACGGCCCACCAGCGACCCCCACTATCGTGGACCAACACTTTATCCTGCACCCGCTCGGGACAATTCACATTTAGACCAAGTCAATTGTCCTGCAAACTTGCCCTATCTTTGGATATGCGGGAGGAAACCGAAGATCTCGGAGAAAACCCACGCAGGTCACGGGGAGAACGTACAGGCAGCACCCGTAGTCGGGATCGAACCGGGGATCCCTGGCGCTGCATTCGCTGTAAAGCAACAACTCTACCGCTGCGCCACCGTGACCGGCCCCTAGATGGGGCAGCTTAGTCGAGTACTGCTGCTGTAATGCGCTCCACTGCTGCTCCACCCTAACTATGCTCTGGCACCTTGTTCCGTATACCCACAAAAATGCTGGAGTAACTCAGCGGGTGAGGCAGCATCTCAGGAGAGAAGGAATGGGCGACGTTTCGGGTCGAGACAGTTCTCCATATCCCCACAATGGGATTGTTAAGGGTTTGTACACGCTAGAGGCAGGAAACATGCTCCCGATGTTGGGGGAGTCCAGAACCAGGGGCCACACAGTTGAAGAATAAGGAGTAAGCCATTTAGAACGGAGACGAGGAAACACTTTTTCTCACAGGGAGTGGTGAGTCTGTGGAATTCTCTGCCTCAGAGGGCGGTGGAGGCCGGTTCTCTGGATGCTTTCAAGAGAGAGCTAGATAGGGCTCTTAAAGATAGCGGAGTCAGGGGATATGGGGGAGAAGGCAGGAACGGGGTACTGATTGGGGATGATCAGCCATGATCACATTGAATGGCGGTGCTGGCTCGAAGGGCCGAATGGCCTACTCCTGCACCTATTGTCTATTGTCTAAACAATGGGCCAAACACGGGCAGGTGGGACTGACAGTGTGGGCAGTTGGTTGGCGTGGGCAAGTTGAACCGAAAGGCCTGGTTCCATGCTGTATGACTCTATGAATCTCCACCCTACGTGGCAACCATTTTATGAAAGAACCGCCAACTACTTTCGCCGACTAATAATCTCCGACTAGTCCCACTGTCCTCCTGCTTAAATATTACTGATTGTATGCCTCGTTGTCACCTTCCCCTCAGCTAACAATGATCCATCCTCCATTTTCTTTGATCATCGTCCCCTTTTACATTTGATCTGTCGTTTTCACACCTTACCCTTCAATGTCTCTGAATCATGAGCCATTACTTCTCTGCAGAGGTGCTGCCTGTCCCGCTGAGTTGCTCCAGCATGTTGTGACTTTGACAGCACTGGGCCTGTACTCGCTGGAGTTTAGAAGAATGAGGGGGGGGGGGGACCTCATTGAAACGTACCGAATAGTGAAAGGCCTGGATAGAGTGGATGCGGAGAGGATGTTTCCACTAGTGGGAGAGTGTAGAACTAGAGGTCGTAGCCTCAGAATTAAAGGACGTTCCTTTTGGAAGGAGATGAGGAGAAATTTCTTCAGTCAGAGGGTGGCGAATCTGTGGAATTCATTGCCACAGAAGGCTGTGGAGGCCAAGTCAGTGGATATTTTTACTGCAGAGATTCACATATTCTTGATTAGTGCGGGTGTCAGGGGTTATGGGGATGGGGAGAAGGCAGGTGAATGGGGTTAGGAGGGAGAGATAGATCAGCCATAATTGAATGGCGGAGTAGACTTTATGGGCTGAATGGCCTAATTCTGCTCCTATCCCTTATGACCTTATGACCTTATGACTATATACAGAACAAGATGGCCGCTGAGTGGCCTTAAAACATCCTTTGGCTCCATTAGAAGAAGTCATCTCCCCAAGGTGTTGCCAGTATTTATTCCTCAACCATCTTCACCACAAACAGCCTGTGCATTTATTACTGATTTGCATCTCCAGGGACTGTAGTGTGCACAAATTAATTGCCCTAATATTTACATAGCAACTGTAACTACATCTCACATTGAAAGACACAAAGTACCTCGCGCTGCCTGGGCAAGGCCAGCAGCATAATCAAGGATCAGTCTCACGCTGGCCGATCCCTCTTCTCCCTCTCCCATCGGGCAAGAGGCACAGAAGTGTGAAAACAAACGCACACACCTCCAGATTCAGGGACAGTTTCTTCCCAGCTGTTTGTCAGGCAACTGAACCATCCTACCACCTACTAGAGAGCGGTCCTGAGCTACTATCTACCTCTTTGGAGACCCTCGGACTATCTTTGATCAGACTTTAGACAATAGACAATAGACAATAGGTGCAGGAGTAGGCCATTTGGCCCTTCGAGCCAGCACCGCCATTTCACTGTGATCATGGCTGATCATCCCAATCAGTACCCCGTTCCTGCCTTCTCCCCATATCCCCTGACTCCGCTATCTTTAAGAGCCCTATCTAGCTCTCTCTTGAAAGTATCCAGAGAACCCGCCTCCACCGCCCTCTGAGGCAGAGAATTCCACAGACTCACCACTCTCTGTGAGAAAAAGTGTTTCCTCGCCTCCGTTCTAAATGGCTTACTCCTTATTCTTAAACTGTGTGGGGCCCCTGGTTCTGGACTCCCCCCAACATCGGGAACATGTTTCCTGCCTCTAGCGTGTCCAAACCCTTAACAATCTTATATGTTTCAATGAGATATCCTCTCATCCTTTTAAATTCCAGAGTGTACAAGCCCAGCCGCTCCATTCTCTCAGCGTATGACAGTCCCTCCATCCCGGGAATGTATCTTGCACTAAATGTTATTCACACTATTCCCTTTATCGTGGGGCCGCATTTAGAGAATTGTGTTCAGTTTTGGGCACCATGTTATGGGAAAGATGTTGTCAAGCTGGAAAAGGGTGCAGAGAAGATTTATAGGGATGGTGTCAGGATGCAGGCCTAAGCTGTAGGGAGAGGTTGCGCAGGCTAGGACTCTATTCCTTGGAGGGCAGGAGGATGAGATCTGATCTTATAAATCATGATAGAAATAGCTGCCGGAGGAGGTCGTTTTTTTTTTATAGTTTGGTTTAAAGATACAGCGCAGAAACAGGCCCTTCGGCCCACCGGGTCCGCGCCGACCGGCGATCCCCGCACACTAACACTATCCTACACCCACGAGGGACAATTTTTACATTTGTACCAAGCCAATTAACCTAAATACCTGCACGTCTTTGGAGTGTGGGAGGAAACCGAAGATCTCGGAGAAAACCCACGCAGGTCACGGGGAGAACGTACAAACTCCGTACAGACAGCACCCGCAGTCGGGATCGAACCCGGGTCTCCGGCGCTGCATTCGATGCAAGGCAGCAACTCTACCGCTGCGCCACCGTTGAGGCAGGGACTATCGCAACGTTTAGGAAACATTTAGACAGGTACATGGATAGGACAGGCTTAGAGGGATATGGGCCAAACGCCAGCAGGTGGGACTACTGTAGCTGGGACATGTTGGTCGGTGTGGGCAAGTTGGGCTGAAAGGATGTGGAGGAAGGAACTGCAGATGCTGGTTTAAGCCGAGGATGGACGCAAAAAGCTGGAGTACCCTCTGACGAAGGGTCTTGACCTGAAACCATATATAACCATATAAACCATATAACAATTACAGCACGGAAACAGGCCATCTCGACCCTTCTCGTCCGTGCCGAACATGTATTCTCCCCTAGTCCCATATACCTGCGCTCAGACCATAACCCTCCATTCCTTTCCCGTCCATATAACTATCCAATTTATTTTTAAATGATAAAAACGAACCTGCCTCCGCCACCTTCACTGGAAGCTCATTCCACACAGCTACCACTCTCTGAGTAAAGAAGTTCCCCCTCATGTTACCCCTAAACTTTTGTCCCTTAATTCTCAAATCATGTCCTCTTGTTTGAATCTTCCCTACTCTCAAATGGGGAAAAGCTTATCCACGTCAACTCTGTCTATCCCTCTCATCATTTTAAAGACCTCTATCAAGTCCCCTCTTAACCTTCTGCGCTCCAAAGAATAAAGACCTAACTTGTTCAACCTTTCTCTGTAACTTAGTTGTTGAAACCCAGGCAACATTCTAGTAAATCTCCTCTGTACTCTCTCTGTACGTCACCTATTCCTTTTCACCAGAGATGCTGCCTGACCCGCTGAGCTACTCCAGCATTTTGTGTCTATCCTGGGCCTAAAGGGACTTGCTCCATGCTACAAGACTCTGTAATTCTCTCACTGTCGACCCTATCTACTGCCTCTGACAATTGACAGACAGAATGTTCGTCGATCTTCAGTCTCTTTCCGTGAGGAGGTTTACAAGAATGATCCCAAGAATGAGTGGGTTAACCTATGATGAGCGTTTGTCGGCACTGGGCCTGTACTCGCTGGATCTGTGAATCTGTGGAATCCTTTGAATGACGGGGTAGAGTTGACTTGCACATACGACTTATTAAAGTATGATGGTGTCATACAACATGGGAAACAGGCCCTTCGGCCCTACCAGCCCACGCCGACCGAGATGCCCCATCTGCACTAGTCCCACCTGCTTAGGGTTGCCAACTTTCTCACTCCCAAATAAGGGACAAAAGGTCAAAATACGGGACAAATTCCCCGACGGCAATTCGTTGGCCGACTGGGCCGTGGCTGGGTGAATGATGAGTTGGCCTGGGGTGCTGGACTGCACACAAGGCCCAGCCGGCGGGCCCAGCTGAGGAGTTTTGGCCCGGACGCCAGACTTTTCGCGGCCCGGGCCAACACTCCTCAGCTGGCCTGCCGGCCGGGCCTTGTGTTCTGCTGCTCCCAAAGTCTACCGCGCCCCAGTCCAACTCGTGAACCGATGATCGGCCGTGAGAAGGAGGGGGGGGTGGTGGTGGTGTCGGCGGTAAGCGTAGGGTCGGAAGGTCGGACAGCTGGCCGGGCTGCCGACCGACCGGGGCCACGGGCGAGGAGGCGCTGCTGCTGCTGCTGCTGCTGCTGCACTCCACGGGCTGCACTACGTCGGGGACGGGCGAGGCGGGGGCCGGACGCGGCGCTCCGACCCGACAGCCCCCTCGACCCGAGGAATAGCTGTCAAATACGGGGACAAGGGCGGTCCCGTACGGGACAAACCAATTCAGCTAATACGGGACAGTTGGCAACGCTGCACCTGCTGCAGTCGGCCCGTAGCCCTCTAAACCCGTCCTATCCATGTTTTTGTCCAAATGACTTTTAAATGTTGTTATCGTCCCTGCCTCAACTACCTCCTCCGGCAGCTCGTTCCGTACACCCTCCGCCCTTTATCTTTAAACTCAACCAATAAACTAAAGGGCGGAGGCAGGAACTGCAGATGCTGGTTTGAACCAAGGCTAGACACAACATGCTGGAGTGTCTCAGCGGGACAGGCAGCATCTCTGGAGAGAAGGAATGGGTGAAGTCTCGGGGCGGGACCCTTCTTCAGACTAGTCAGGGGAAATTAAAGAACTAAACAAAAGAATTGTGAGTCAGGAACAGATTGGGTCAACGGGACTAGGCAGGATTTCCTGTAGAATATGAATTGCAATGTGTGAACCTCATAAAAGACTGGTTACTGGATTAGCTGCTGGTCATCTAGCTGTTGTGGGCTATATTATCTCACGATGCTTCTCATTGTTGTAGCCGGTGATGCACTGTGTTTTGACAAGAGCCCGGCTTGTGGCTTGTTGAATGTATAGTGACAGGTTGTGGAGCCCTGAGGGGTTACGCCTTCACAACACGAACAATGTGGTCATAAGGTTGCAAGTGATAGGAGTAGAATTCGGCCATTCCGCCCATCAGGGGCTTCTCCGCCATTCAATCATGGCTGATCGCGGAGTCAGGGGATGTGGGGAGAAGGGAGACGAGGAAACACTTTTTCTCACAGAGAGTGGTGAGTCTGTGGAATTCTCTGCCTCAGAGGGCGGTGGAGGCGGGTTCTCTGGATGCTTTCAAGAGAGAGCTAGATAGGGCTCTTAAAATAGCGGAGTCAGGGGATATGGGAGAAGGCAGGAACGGGGTACTGATTGGGGATGATCAGCCATGATCACATTGAATGGCGGTGCTGGCTCGAAGGGCCGAATGGCCTACTCTTGCACCTATAGTCTTTTGTCTATGTCACCCTCCCAACCCCATTCTCCTGCCTTCTCCCCATAACATAGAAACATAGAAATTAGGTGCAGGAGTAGGCCATTCGGCCCTTCGAGCCTGCACCGCCATTCAATATGATCATGGCTGATCATCCAACTCAGTATCCCGTACCTGCCTTCTCTCCATACTCCCTGATCCCTTTAGCCACAAGGGCCACATCTAACTCCCTCTTAAATATAGCCAATGAACTGGCCTAAACTACCCTCTGTGGCAGAGAGTTCCAGAGATTCACCACTCTCTGTGTGAAAAAAGTTCTTCTCATCTCGGTTTTAAAGGATTTCCCCCTTATCCTTAAGCTGTGACCCCTTGTCCTGGACTCCCCCAACATCGGGAGCAATCTTCCTGCATCTAGCCTGTCCAACCCCTTAAGAATTTTGTAAGTTTCTATAAGATCCCCTCTCAATCTCCTAAATTCTAGCGAGTATAAACCAAGTCTATCCAGTCTTTCTTCATAAGAGTCCTGACATCCCAGGAATCAGTCTGGTGAACCTTCTCTGCACTCCCTCTATGGCAATAATGTCCTTCCTCAGATTTGGAGACCATAACTGTACGCAATACTCCAGGTGTGGTCTCACCAAGACCCTGTACAAATGCAGTAGACCCTCCCTGCTCCTATACTCAAATCCTTTTGCTATGAAAGCTAACATACCATTCGCTTTCTTCACTGCCTGCTGCACCTGCATGCCTACTTTCAATGACTGGTGTACCATGACACCCAGGTCTCGCTGCATCTCCCCTTTTCCTAGTCGGCCACCATTGAGATAATAGTCTGCTTTCCTGTTTTTGCCACCAAAATGGATAACCTCACATTTATCCACATTATACTGCATCTGCCAAACATTTGCCCACTCACCCAGCCTATCCAAGTCACCTTGCAGTCTCCTAGCATCCTCCTCACAGCTAACACTGCCCCCCAGCTTAGTGTCATCCGCAAACTTGGAGATATTGCCTTCAATTCCCTCATCCAGATCATTAATATATACTGTAAATAGCTGGGGTCCCAGCACTGAGCCTTGCGGTACCCCACTAGTCACTGCCTGCCATTGTGAAAAGGATCCGTTTACTCCTACTCTTTGCTTCCTGTTTGCCAGCCAGTTCTCTATCCACATCAATACTGAACCCCCAATGCCATGTGCTTTAAGTTTGTATACTAATCTCTTATGTGGTACCTTGTCGAAAGCCTTCTGAAAGTCCAGATACACCACATCCACTGGTTCTCCCCTATCCACGCTACTAGTTACATCCTCGAAAAATTCTATAAGATTCGTCAGACATGACTTACCTTTCGTAAATCCATGCTGACTTTGTCCAATGATTTCACCACTTTCCAAATGTGCTGCTATCCCATCTTTAATAACTGACTCTAGCAATTTCCCCACTACCGATGTTAGACTAACTGGTCTGTAATTCCCCGTTTTCTCTCTCCCTCCCTTCTTAAAAAGTGGGGTTACGTTTGCTACCCTCCAATCCTCAGGAACTACTCCAGAATCTAAAATGTTTTGAAAGATTATTACTAATGCATCCACTATTTCTGGAGCCACTTCCTTAAGTACTCTGGGATGCAGCCTATCTGGCCCTGGGGATTTATCGGCCTTTAATCCATTCAATTTACCCAACATCACTTCCCGACTAACCTGGATTTCACTCAATTCCTCCAACTCCCCTGCTATTTCCGGCAGATTATTTATGTCTTCCTTAGTGAAGACGGAACCAAAGTAGTTATTCAATTGGTCCGCCATATCCTTGTTCCCCATGATCAACTCACCTGTTTCTGACTGCAAGGGACCTACATTTGTTTTAACTAATCTCTTTCTTTTCACATATCTATAAAAACGTTTGCAGTCAGTTTTTTATGTTCCCTGCCAGTTTCCTTTCATAATCTATTTTCCCTTTCCTAATTAAGCCCTTTGTCCTCCTCTGCTGGTCTCTGAATTTCTCCCAGTCCTCTGGTATGCTGCTTTTTCTGGCTAATTTGTACGCATCATCTTTTGCTTTGATACTATCCCTGATTTCCCTTGTTATCCACGGATGCACTACCTTCCCTGATTTATTCTTTTGCCGAACTGGGATGAACAATTTTTGTAGTTCATCCATGCAGCCTTTAAATGTCTTCCATTGCATATCCACCGTCAACCCTTTTAGAACTAATTGCCAGTCAATCTTGGCCAATTCACGTCTCATACCCTCAAAGTTACCTTTCTTTAAGTTCAGAACCATTGTTTCTGAATTAACAATGTCACTCTCCATCCTAATGAAGAACTCAACCATATTATGGTCACTCTTGCCCAAGGGGGCATGTACAACAAGTCTGCTAACTAACCCTTCCTCATTACTCAATACCCAGTCTAGAATAGCCTGCTCTCTCGTTGGTTCCTCTACATGTTGGTTTAGATAACTATCCCGCATACATTCCAAGAAATCCTCTTCCTCAGCACCCCTGCCAATTTGATTCACCCAATCTATATGTAGATTGAAGTCACCCATTATAACTGTTTTGCCTTTGTCGCACGCATTTCTAATTTCCTGTTTGATGCCATCCCCAACTTCACTACTACTGTTAGGTGGCCTGTACACAACACCCACCAGCGTTTTCTGCCCCTTAGTGTTTCGCAGCTCTACCCATACCGATTCCACATCCTCCAAGCTAATGTCCTTCCTTTCCATTGCGTTAATCTCCTCTCTAACCAGCAACGCTACCCCACCTCCTTTTCCTTTCTCTCTATCCCTCCTGAATATTGAATATCCCTGGATGTTCAGCTCCCAGCCTTGGTCACCCTGGAGCCATGTCTCCGTGATCCCAACTATATCATAGTCATTAATAGCTATCTGCACGTTCAACTCATCCACCTTATTACGAATGCTCCTTGCATTGAGACACAAACGCCTTCAGGCTTGTTTTTACAACACTCTTACCCCTTATACAATTATGTTGAAAAGTGGCCCTTTTTGATTTTTGCCCTGGATTTGTCTGCCTGCCACTTAACCCCTGACACCCGCACTAATCAAGAACCAGTCAATCTCCATCTTAAAAATATCCACTGACTTGGCCTCCACAGCCACCGGTGGCAAAGAATTCCACAGATTCACCACCCTCTGACTAAACAAATTCCTCCTCATCTACTTCCTAAAGGAATGTCATAGTCAGTTTCAGTTCAGTTTATTGTCGCGTGTACCGAGATACAGTGAGAATATTTTTGTTGCGGGCTAACCAGTCAGCGGAAAGACAATACATGATTACAATCGAGCCGTCCACAGTGTACAGATACATGATAAAGGGAATAACGTTTAGTGCAAGGTAAAGCCAGTAAAGTCCGATCAAGGATAGTCCAAGGTAGACAAGGATAGACAAGATTCTTAAACAAGGATAGTCCAAGGATCACCAATGAGGCACATAATAGTTCAGCACTGCTCTCTGGTTGTGGTAGGATGATTCAAGAGTCATAGAGTGTTAAAACAGGCCCTTCGGCCCAACTTGCCCACACCGGCCAACATGTCCCATCTACATCAGTCCCACCTGCCTGCGGTTGGTCAATATCCCCTTAAACCTGTCCTATCCATGTACCTGTCCAAATGTTTTTTTTAATGTTAGGATAGTCCCTGCCTCAACTACCTCCTCAGACAGCTCGTTCCAAACACCCACCACCCTCGCGATGAAAAAGGTTCCTATTAAATCTTTCCCCCCTCACCTTAAACCTATGCCCTCTAGATCTCGATTCCCCTCCTGGGCAAGGGATTCTGGGTGCCTACCTGAACTCGCTGCAGACTCAGTGGGACGAAGGGCCTGTTTCCACGCTGTATCTTTAAAAACGAAACTAAACTACACAAATGATTTTGATTACGTCCTTAAATTCTGAGGCTGTGGCCTCTGGTGCTAGACTCTCTCACTAGTGGAACCATTCTCTCCGTATAACTTAGGGCGGGCATGGGGGGCGCAGGGGTAGAGCTGCTGCCTTACAGCGAATGCAGCGCCGGAGACCCGGGTGCTGCTGTCTGTACGGAGTTTGTACGTTCTCCCCGTGACCTGCGTGGGTTTTCTCCGAGATCTTCGGTTTCCTCCCACACTCCAAAGACGTGCAGGTTTGAAATTTAACTGGCTTGGTAAATGTAAAAATTGTCCCTAGCGGGTGTAGGATAGTGTTAATAAACAATAGACAATAGGTGCAGGAGTAGGCCATTCGGCCCTTTTGAGCCAGCACCGCCATTCAATGTGATCATGGCTGATCATCCCCAATCAGTATCCGGTTCCTGCCTTCTCCCCATATCCCTTGACTCCGCTATCTTTAAGAGCCCTATCTAGCTCTCCCTTGAAAGCATCCAGAGAACCTGCCTCCACCGCCCTCTGAGGCAGAGAATTCCACAGACTCACAACTCTCTGTGTGAAACGTGTGCGGGGATCGCTGGTCAGCGCGGACCCGGTGGGCCGAAGGGCCTGTTTCCGCGCTGTATCTCTACAGTAAACTAAACTCTGCTTGACACCATTCGTTAGGAATCCTGTCAGAAATGATTGTGAGCAAAATTATCCCCTGCGTAAGTTAATAACACCCTTGCTCTCACAAGAGGTATGGACTTACAAATGGTCTGGTGAAACCGGTTTTATGAGCACAGGCAGCAGATGGTGATTGTTTTTGGTGACCAAGATCCGGTACATCCTGTGGTTGCAAGTTGACACAAGCGAAATACAGCGAGAGGGAGAATGGAGATATGTGGTCGGGTAAGGTGTGAAAATGACAGATCAAAGCAGACTACGGTCAAGGGAAATGTAGAAAAGATCATTGTGAGCTGAGGGGAAGGTGACAACGAGGTGTACAATACACAATACACAATAGGTGCAGGAGTAGGCCATTCGGCCCTTTGAGCCAGCACCGTCATTCATTACGATCATGGCTGATCATCCCCAATCAGTACCCCGTTCCTGCCTTCTCCCCATATCCCCTGACTCCGCTATCTTTAAGAGCCCTATCTAGCTCTCTCTTGAAAGTATCCAGAGAACCGGCCTCCACCGCCCTCTGAGGCAGAGAATTCCACAGACTCACAACTCTCTGTGTGGAAAAAGTCAATTGAACCAACAAACCTGCAGGTCTTTGGAGCGTGGGAGGAAACCGGAGCACCCGGAGAAAACCCACGCAGGCAGGTCACGGGGGGAGAAGGTACAAACCCCGTACAGACAGCGCCCGTAGTCAGGATGGAACCCCGGGGTCTCTGGCGCTGTGAGGCGGCAACTCTACCGCTGCTCCACCGTGCCGGACAGATGACAGTGGCAGTCAGTGGATTTATAGTAGATGTCAAGCAATGGTTACATGTGATGGAGACAGAGAGATCAAGAAAGGGGAGAGAGGCGTCAGTGATGATCCAAGTGAATTTGAGGGCAGGGTGGGAGTCAGTGGAAGTTAACGGATGCTGGATGCGGCCCTGATGCAGTTGAGGATGTAGCTTCAGTTTAATTTTGTTTATTGTCACGTGTACAGCGTTGCGTGCTAACCAGTCAGTGGGAAGACAACACATGATTACAATCGAGCCGTCCACTGTGTACAGATACACGACAAATGGAATAACGTGAATAGCGTTTAGTGCAAGATAAAAGTCTGATCAAAGATAGTCCGAGGGTCACCAATGAGGTAAATAGCAGTTCAGCCATGATCACAGTGAATGGCGGTGTTGGCTCGAAGGGCCCTCTCCTGCACCTCTTGTCTATTGTCTATTCAGGACTGCTCTCGGGTTGTGGTAGGATGGTTCAGTTGCCTGATAACAGCTGGGAAGAAACTGTCCCTGAATCTGGAGGTGTCTGCGTTTGTTTTCACACTTCTGTACCTCTTGCCCGATGGGAGAGGGGAGAAGAGGGAGTGGCCGGGGGTGAGACTGGTCCTTGATGATGCTGCTGGCCTTGCCGAGGCAGCGCGAGGTGTAAATGGAGCACTGGGGTGCTGTTCCTCCAAATTGCGCTGGGCCTCACTCTGACAGTGGAGGAGGCCCAGGACAGAAAGGTCACTGTGGGAATGGGAAGGGGTAGGGAGGGGGGGGGGGTGTTAAAAGTGTTTGGCAACCAGGAGATCGCCTAGGCCAAGGGGGACTGAGCGGAGGTGTTCAGCGAATCGATCGGCCAGCCTGCGCTTGGTCTCGCCATTAGATAGGAGCCCACACCGAGAGCAATGGACACAGTGGATGAGGTTGGAGGAGGTGCAAGAGGAAAGGTGGATACAGGGTCTGAAGAAGGGTCCCGAACCTTAATGTTCATGTTCATAAGTCATAGGAGCAGAAGTAAGCCATTCGGCCCCACCAATAAATACTGGCAAGACCTGGGGGAGATGACTTCTTCTAATGGAGTCAAATGATTTTATAAGGCCACACAGTGGCCATCTTGTTCTGTATTTGGTCATAAGGTCATAAGGGATAGGAAAAGAATTAGGCCATTCGGCCCCATCAAGTCTACTCCGCCATTCAATCATGGCCGATCTAATTCTCCCTCCTAACCCCATTCTCCTGCCTTCTCCCCGTGGCCCCTGACACCCGTACTAATCAAGAATCTATCTATCTCAGCCTTAGAAATATCCATTGATTTGGCCTCCGCAGCCGTTTTTGTCATTCTGCAGACAATAAGGGGAGTGGGAAAGAAATATTATAGACAATAGGTGCAGGAGTATTCAATGTGATCATGGCTGATCATCCCCAATCAGTACCCCGTTCCAGCCTTCTCCCCATATCCCCTGACTCCGCTATTTTTAAGAGCCCTATCTAGCTCTCTCTTGAAAGCATCCAGAGAACCTGCCTCCACCGCCCTCTGAGGCAGAGAATTCCACAGACTCACCACTCTCTGTGAGAAAAAGTGTTTCCTCGTCTCTGTTCTAAATGGCTTACCCCTTATTCTTAAACTGTGGCCCCTGGTTCTGGACTCCCCCCAACATCGGAAACATGTTTCCTGCCTCTAGTGTGTCCAAGCCCTTAACAATCTTATATGTTTCAATGAGATGCCCTCTCATCCTTCTAAACTCCAGAGTGTACAAGCCCAGCCGTTCCATTCTCTCAGCGTATGACAGTCCCGCCATCCCGGGAATTAACCTTGTAAACCTACGCTGCACTCCCTCAATAGCAAGAATGTCCTTCCTCAAATTAGGGGACCAAAACTGCACACAAATATCGACAATGTTCTGGTCCACGTCACCGATGTCCCAACATGCCAGATTATCTATTAGCGTTTTACTGCAGTATTAACTATTTGATGGATAAAGCCAGCGAGGGATGTTGTGGTTTGAGTTGCGAATATTGACTTCCTCATCTTGAGTCGATGGTTTTCACTAAATAACTGACAAACGGTAACTCTGAACGATATTGAAAAACATTTCCTGTTGAAAAGAGAACCGGGCACCTTTCCTTGATCATCATAACCTTTTTTAGTTTAGTTTAGCGATACAACACGGAAACAGGCCCTTCGGCCCAGGAGTCCGCACCGACCAGCGATCCCCGCACACTAAGTTCCTGGGAACCATCATCCCCAAAGACCTTAAGTGGGGGGGCTACCATCGACTCCACAGTCAAAAAGGCCCAACAGAGGATGTACTTCCTGCGGCAGCTGAGGAAACACAATCTGCCACAGGCAATGATGGTCCAATTCTACACGGCCATCGTAGAGTCTGTTCTCACCTTCTCCATCATGGTCTGGTTTGGCTCAGCCACCAAGCACGACACCTGGAGGCTGCAGCGAATCGTCCGATCAGCAGAGAAGATTATTGGCTGCGACCTTCCCTCCATTGATGAACTGTACACTGCAAGGGCCAGGAAGCGAGCGGGCAAGATCATCTCTGACCCCTCTCACCCTGGCCACAAACTCTTTGAATCACTTCCCTCTGGAAGGCGACTCCGGATTGTCAAAGCTGCCACAGCCGGACATAAAAACAGTTTCTAACCACGAGTAGTTGCTCTACTCAACAGCCAAAAATCTGTAGCCTCCCTTTGATCTGGTATTTTGTTGGTTCACATGCTTGATCGATGGTGTTTTATCATTAATGTCTTATTATTATTAATGTTTAGTGTTTTCTGAGTCATTCGTAACTGTCACTGTATGTCATGTTGTTACTTGTGGGCGGAGCACCAAGGCAAATTCCTTGTATGTGAATACTTGGCCAATAAACTTACTTACTTACCAGCACACGCTAGGGACAATTTTACATTTACACCAAGCCCATTAACCGACAAACCTGTATGTCTTTAGAGTGTGGGAGGAAACCGAAGATCTCGGAGAAAACCCACGCAGGTCACTCCAGAGTTGGCTTCGTATAAATATTAATTGTCCCTGGTTGTGTGTTAATGTGCGGGGATCGCAGGTCGGGGTGGACTCGGTGGGCCGAAGGGCCCGTTTCAACGCTGAATCTCTAAACTAAAGTACATTAAAAGTAGGCTGTGGAGGCCATGTCAATGGATATTTTCTAAGGCAGAGATAGATAGATTCTTGATTAGTACGGGTGTCAGGGGTTACGGGGAGAAGGCAGGAGAATGGGGTTAGGAGGGAGAGATAGATCAGCCATGATTGAATGGCGGAGTAGACTTGATGGGCCGAGTGGCCTAATTCTGCATCTCTAAACTAGGGGGTACTGATTGTGGGATGATCAGCCATGATCACATTGAATGGCGGTGCTGGCTCGAAGGGCCGAATGGCCTACTCCTGCACCTATTGTCTATTGTCTAAACTAAACTGCACTAAAGAAAGGAAAAGTAGATCAAAGTCAGTAAATCTTGGCCCCTCTTTACAAGGGACACTATATTCTTCAGTTCAATAGTTTAATCTAAATTCTCTACATTATTTAGTCTCTAAATGCAGAAGATCATCGACGATGCTTTCAAATGTTGAGTGCCTATTGATTGCCCGAGTAGAGTCATGTCTTATTCATGACATGACAAAGTAGAGAAGGGTACTCGACCCGAAAACGTCGCCTATTTCCTTCGCTCCATAAATGCTGCCTCAACCCGCTGAGTTTCTCCAGCATTTCTGTCCACCTTCTTATTCATGGCAGCACCCTTGAGTTTGCAATCTCCAGTGAACTGCCTTGTCTCAATTACACACATGGCGGTCTCCAACCATGCCCATTAATATCTGTTAACCCGCATGCTACAATAACAGCGAAACACGGGCAGGTGGGACCAGCGTAGATGGGGCATGTGGGTCGGCATGGACAAGTTGGGCCGAACGGCCTGTTTCGCTTGCTGTGTGTAGGAAGGAACTGCAGTTGCTGGCTTAAACCGAAGAGAGACACAACAGACAATAGGTGCAGGAGTAGGCCATTCGGCCCTTCGAGCCAGCACCGCCATTCAATGTGATCATGGCTGATCATCCCCAATCAGTACCCCGTTCCTGCCATCTCCCCATATCCCCTGACTCCGCTATCTTCAAGAGCCCTATCTAGCTCTCTCTTGAAAGTATCCAGAGAACGGGCCTCCACCGCCCTCTGAGGCAGAGAATTCCACAGACTCACCACTCTCTGTGAGAAAAAGTGCAGTGACACAAAATGCTGGAGTAACTCAGCGGGACAGGCAGCATTTCTGGACAGAAGGAATGGGTGACGTTTCGGGTCTTGGCTTGTTCTTTCTCTCCAGAGATGCTGCCTGTCCCACTGAGTTACTCCAGCTTTTTGTGTCTATCTTGGGCAAATGTACTTTATATCCAGGCGGGTGGAAACTGGTGGTCACTGGAGTTTAGAAGGATGAGAGGATATCTTATAGAAATGTATAAAATTCTTAAGGGATTGGACAGGCTAGATGCAGGAGAAATGTTCCCGATTTTGGGGGAGTCCAGAACCAGGGGTCACAGTTTAAGAATATGGGGTAGGCCATTTAGGACTGAGATGAGGAAAAACCTTTTCACCCAGAGATAGACAAAAGTGCTGGAGAAACTCAGCGGGTGCAGCAGCATCTATGGAGCAAAGGAAATAGGCAACGTTTCGGGCCGAAAGAGTTGTGAATCTGTGGAATTCTCTGCCACAGAAGGCAGTGGAGGCCGATTCACTGGATGTTTTCAAGAGAGAGTTAGATTTAGCTCTTGGGGCTAACGGAATGAAGGGATGTGGGGAGAAGGCAGGAACGGGGTACTGATTGTGGATGATCAGCCATGATCATATTGAACGACCACATAGCAGAAGCGTTCACGTCGCGGGGGCTGGAAACTGGAAGTATCCCGAGCTAATTCTGCCACCACCGTCATCTATTGCAACAAGTGACGGCTCCCGCTGATTGTCACCGGAAGCTAGCGTCCTTTTCAGGAAGCACGACGACAGCGATGTCAACATTTGAAACATGGAAGATGGACAAGAAAGACGAAGACCACATTGAATGGCGGTGCTGGCTCGAAGGGCCGAACGACCCACTTCCTGCACCTATTTGCCCTGTGTTTCCAATTTAGAAGCCGGAAGAGACCCCTGCAGTCAGTCACAGAGAGTGAACACAGACAGCTTTGAAGTTCAGGATTGAGTCAGGGTCCCTGGAACTGAGAAGCAGACACACCGTTTACCCCGCCATTTTAAAAATCACCTCCGGTCAGTCCCACGCCCATGATTGTGCAACTCGCTGTGCAAACGTTTCCTTGGCCATTTGCAAAGCACTAAATTGGCTGGAGGGCGTTTTTGGGGATACCCTTAGATCATGAAAAGCACAATCTAATCACAATTTATGTTGCCGCCTTCAGTTGTGTTACAACTTTCAGCGAGGGTTAAAGTCGGCCATTTTTCCACCCATTTCTGTCGCTGATCTATATCCCCCTGTATTTTTGGACAGTCTTGTAGAAACAAGGAACTGCAGGGTGCTGGTTCTTACTATTCACTATCATGCTTAAATCTACTCGTAATTTAGATTTTTTTTTTCATACGTGACTGGAGCAGAATTAGGCCATTCGGCCCATCAAGTCTACTCCGCCGTTCTTCTTCTTGCGTGTGGCGTGCACGGTCTAATGTTGTAAGACAACTTGTTCCATTTGATCTTCTGTTTCTTGACGTCGGGTTGATTGCATTCGTTGAAACAGGGTGGACCACGTGAAGGTTGCAACCTCCCACCCCATTCAATCATGGCTGATCTATCACGCCCTCCTAACCCCATTCCCCTGCCTTCTCCCCATAACAATAGACAACAGGAGTAGACCATTTGGCCCTTCGAGCCAGCACCGCCATTCAATGTGATCATGGCTGATCATCAACAATCAGTACCCCGTTCCTGCCTTCTCTCCCATATCCCCTGACTCCGCTGTCTTTAAGAGCCCTATCTTGCTCTCTCTTGAAAGTATCCAGAGAACCTGCCTCCACCAACCTCTGAGGCAGAGAATTCCACAGACTCACACCTCTCTGTGAGAAAAGGTGTTTTCTCGTCTCCGTTCTAAATGGCTTACCCGTTATTGTACTAACCCCTGACACCTGTACTAATCAAGAATCTATCTATCTCTGCCTAAGAAATATCCATTGACTTGGCCTCCACGGCCTTCTCTAGTTTAGAGCCACAGCGTGGAAATAGGTCATTAGGCGCATCCGCGCCGACCAGCAATCCCCGCACATTAACGCTATCCTACACACACACACAACAGGGACAATTTACAATTATACTGAAGTCAATTGTCCGACAAACTTGTACGTCTTTGGAGTGTGGGAGGAAACCGGAGCACCCGGGGAAAAACCCACGTGGTCACGGGGAGAGCGTACAAACTCCGTGCAGACAGCGCCCGTAGTCAGGATCAAACCCGGGTCTCTGGCGCTGTGAGGCAGCGACTCTACTGCTGCGCCACCGTGCAAAATTTTTATGCTTTGCTGATGTGAAGTAAGCTGCCGAGGAACGAAATCACTTTTGTTTTAATATAGCATATGCCCTACATAAAGAATGCACAAAGGAGGTCAAAGTATTTTTATCCAATTGTAAAATAGTCAATGGAATCTGGGGCTCTTGAAGGTTATGACCAGCGACGTTTGTCCTCAAGTGTTTATTCTGTAACGCTGTTGTTGTATTTTAAATAAGCGTCGAATAATTAATTGCAAATTTCCGACTGTCAATGTTTTTATTTCACTAATTCTTAGAATAAAGGGGAAGTCTGTGGAATTCTCTGCCTCAGAGGGCGGTGGAGGCCGGTTCTCTGGATGCTTTCAAGAGAGAGCTGGATAGGGCTCTTAAAAATAGCGGAGTCAGGGGATATGGGAGAGAAGGCAGGAACGGGGTACTGATTGGGGATGATCAGCCGTGATCACATTGAATGGCGGTGCTGGCTCGAAGGGCCGAATGGCCTCCTCCTGCACCTATTGTCTATTGTCCATTTAAGACTGAGGTGAGAAAGAACTTTTTCACCCAGAGAGTTGTGAATTTGTGGAATTCCCTGCCACAGAGGGCAGTGGAGGCCAAATCTCTGGATGGATTTAAGAGAGAGTTAGATAGAGCTCTAGGGGCTAGTGGAGTCAAGGGATATGGGGAGAAGGTAGGCACGGGTTATTGATTGGGGATGATCAGCCATGATCACAATGAATGGCGGTGCTGGCTCGAAGGGCCGAATGGCCTCCTCCTGCACCTATTTTCTATGTTTTTCTAATATCAGACTTTGATTGTGTGCCACACCAGATGAACCTGGGGCTGTGGGCATAATGGCTGCCTTACAGTTGCTGCCTCACAGCGCCAGAGACCCGGGTTCCATCCTGATTACGGGTGCTGTCTGTACGGAGTTTGCACGTTCTCCCTGTGACTGTCTGGGATTTAGAGTGATAGAGTGATACAGTGTGGAAACAGGCCCTTCAGCCCAACTCGCCCACACCGGCCAACAATGTCCCAGCTACCCTAGTCCCACCTCCCTGCGCTTGGTCCATATCCCTCCAAACCTGTCCCATCCATGTACCTGTCCAACTGTTTCTTAAACGATGGGATAGTCCCAGCCTCAACTACCTCCTCTGGCAGCTCGTTCCATACACCCACCACCCTCTGTGTGAAAAAGCTACCCCTCTGATTCCTTTTTTTTTTTTTTTTTTTTTTTTTATTTCTCCCCTACTTAAGAAATTAAATAATCTGATTAAATTTTGGAAAACACTTCCGATGTCCTTAATAGGTAGGATAAATGCTATAAAAATGATTTTCTTGCCACAAATCCTTTACCTATTTCAATCAATACCTATATATCTCCCAAAAAAGTTTTTCAAAAAACTGGACTCAGACATTACAAATTTTATATGGGATTACAAATCCCACAGAATACAAAGAACACACCTTAACAAACGAAAAGAGTTGGGGGGTCTAGCGCTCCCTAACTTTATGTATTATAACTGGGCAGTAAATATTAAAAATATGATTCACCTGCTGGACAATTCTGCCCAGCAGGTGGACTGGATTATAATGGAAAAAGGGGATTGCTCCCCGAATAATATAGGAGCGATTATTCTCTCTCCAATAAATTTGAATAATAAAAATTATAATAAAAATCCAATTATATATAGCACTATTAGAACATGGAAGCAAATAAAACAGAATCTAAAATTAAGAAACCTATCTCTCTTAATACCAATAGTCAATAACCCATCGTTTAAACCTTCAATCATAGATAAAGCATTTATACAATGGGAAAGAATGGGAATTAAAACGCTCGAAGATCTGTATGAATTAGAAAAATTACTATCATTCCAACAACTACAACTGAAATATAATTTGAAAAATAATCAATATTTTAAATATCTACAAATCTGTGACTATTTGAAAACACACACAAAAGATTATTATAATATGCCTCCCGACTTACTAGATGAAGCAATGAAGACAAAGGCGGAATCAGTTAATTTAATATCATACTTATATAATATCATCTTAAATATAGAAATACCCACAACAGATGGAATTAGAAGAGATTGGGAACAAGATCTAGGTATAAAAATTTCAAAAGAGAGTTGGGATAATCATTTATTACAGGTGCATAAATGCTCGATCAACGTACGACATACGCTTATCCAATTTAAAACATTACATAGATTATATTATTCAAAAACCAAACTAAATAAAATCTTTCCTAACGTCTCACCAATCTGTGATAAATGTATATGTCAAGAAGCTACCATAGCACATTCTTTTGTTTTTTGTACAAAAATCCAAAAATTCTGGTTTAAAATATTTGATATTTTTTCAAAATTAATCAAAATAAAACTGGTACCAAAACCAGAATGGATTATTTTTGGAATATCGGAAGGTATTCCTGAATTAAACGTGTATCAGAAGAATTTACTCAATTATGGGCTAATAATGGGAAAAAAGCTTATACTTAAATTCTGGAAAAATGCGCCCACACCAACAATAAAAATGTGGACATCAAATATGTTGGAAACATTACATCTGGAAGAGATGAGATTCCTCCTAGTAGGCAAAGTAGATCAATTTCAAAAGACGTGGTCTACGTTTTTGGACCTATTACAAGCATGAGGTGCAATAGTAATTTAGAAAAACAAATAAATAAATAAAAGGTATCTGGACCTGGTAATGGGAGGTAAAATAAAAACAGACTTGGTTGGTAGTTCCTTCTCTATGAAGTATGGTATAAGAATTATAATAGAGCGATTGTTCCTTCTTTCTTTCTCTTTTTTTTTCTAGGGTCTATTTTCTAACTTTACTTCCTTCTCTAACTTCTTTTCTAAGGGGCTTTCTTTTCCCAACACTCTTTTGCACTTCACAACCTTTGTGCACTTTCTTCACTTTTCTTACTTCTTTCTTTTTCTTTCTTAAAGTTTAAAAAAGTGAAGCCGTACAAAAAATGTATTAATATATACGTGTTGTACATTACTGTAATCTACCGTACTTCTAAAAAATAAAAAATAAAAAAAAAAATAAAAAAAAAACCCTCTGATTCCTATTAAATCTTTTCCCCTTCATCTTGCACCCATGTCCTCTGGTCCTCGTTTCCCCTACTCTGGGCAAGAGAGTCAGTGCGTCTACCCGATCTATTCCCCTCATGCAACATGCAAACTCTGTACACAGTTGCTGCCTCACAGCGCCAGAGACCCGGGTTCGATCCCGACTAAGGGTGCTGTCTGCCCGGAGTTTGTACGTTCTCCCCGTGACCTGCGTAGGTTTCCTCCCAGATCTCCGGTTTCCTCCTACACTCCAAAGACGTGCAGGTTTGTAGGTTAATAGGCTTGGCATAAATGCAAAATTGTCCCTAGTGTGTGTGTGGGATAGCGTTTATAAGCGGGGGGTCGCTGGTCGGCGCGGACTCGGTTTTTTTTAAAACTCGACTTTAAAAAAACGAATTTCTGGACTAAAAAAAAACATCTTGAGGACTATATTCCCCTTCTATTTTATTGCTTATTCACGCTGATTTATAAACCATTTGACAACTTCACAACACTTTCTTTCATTTCCCTTAATTATCCACGTCAAAAGCAGACTTTGTTTGTCTAATTCTGCTCACTTCATCATCCAGTTCAGAAACCTTAATGAACAGTCTACATCTGAAACATGTGCTTGTTCCAGAAGCTTATGAGACCACTGCGTATTTCTGGAGAGCTTCTATTTTTACATCATCGGGTGTATAGAGAAGGAAACACATATATGAGTTATGTTTTTTCAGGCATTCTAAGAGGCTTACGGAGCTGCGACTGACTCTAGACTGTGGCTTCACTTGAATGAGTCATGGGGTCAGGCAGGCTGGGGCGGCCACGGTGGCGCAGCGGTAGAGTTGCTGCCTTTACAGCGCTTGCGGCGCCGGAGGCCCCCGGTTCGATCCCGACTACGGGTGCTTGTCTGTACGGAGTTTGTACCGTCTCCCCGTGACCTGCCTGGATTTTCTCCGGGATCTTCGGTTTCCTCCCACACTCCAAAGACGTGCAGGTTTGGAGGTTAATTGTTAAGGGCTTGGACACACTAGAGGCAGGAAACATGTTCCCGATGTCGGGGGAGTCCAGAACCAGGGGCCACACACAGTTTAAGAATAAGGAGTAAGCCGTTTAGAACGGAGACGAGGAAACACTTTTTCTCACAGAGAGTGGTGAGTCTGTGGAATTCTCTGCCTCAGAGGGCGGTGGAGGCCGGTTCTCTGGATACTTTCAAGAGAGAGCTAGATAGGGCTCTTAAAAATAGCGGAGTCAGGGGATATGGGGAGAAGGCAGGAACGGGGTACTGACTGGGGATGATCAGCCATGATCACATTGAATGGCGGTGCTGGCTCGAAGGGCCGAATGGCCTACTCCTGCACCTATTGTCTATTGTCTAATTGGCTTGGTATAAATGTAAAGTCCCTCATGCGTGTGTACGGTAGTGTTAATGTGCGGGGATCGCTGGTCGGCGTGGGCTTGGTGGGCCGAAGGGCCTGTTTCTACGCTGTATCTCTAAACAGAACAAAACTAAGCAGGGAAACAGGCCCTTCAGCCCAACTTGTCCATGCCGACCAAGATCTCCCATCGAAACTAATCCCATTTGCCCAGGTTTGGTCCATATCCCTCTAAATCTCTCCTATCCATGTACCTGTCCAAGAGTATTTTAGTCATAGAGTGATAAGGTGTGGAAACAGGCCCTTCGGCCCAACTTGCCCCCACCGGCCAACATGTCCCATCTACACTCGTCCCACCTGCCTGCGATCAGTCCATATCCCTCCAAACCTGTCCTGTCCATGTACCTGTCTAACTGTTGCTTAAACGTTGGGATAGTCCAAGCCTCAACTACCTTCTCTGACATCTCGTTCCTTACATCCACCACCCTTTGTGTGATAAAGTTACCCCTCAGGTTCGTTTAGAACGGAGGCCATTTAGAACGGAGATGAGGAAAAACTTTTTTACCCAGAGAGTTGTGAGTCTGTGGAATTCTCTGCCTCAGAAGGCAGTGGAGGCCAATTCTCCAGATGCTTTCAAGAGAGAGTTAGATCGAGCTCTTAAAGATAGCGGAGTCAGGGGATATGGGGAGAAGGCAGGAACGGGGTACTGATTGTGGATGATCAGCCATGATCACAGTGAATGGCGGTGCTGGCTCGAAGGGCAGAATGGCCTCCTCCTGCACCTATTGTCTATTTCAAATGTCATTATAGTACCTGCCTCAACAACCTCCTTCAGTTTAGTTTAGTTTAGTTTAGAGATACAGCATGGAAGCAGGCCCTTCGGCCCACCGAGTCCGTACCCGACCAGCGATCCCCGCACACTAGGGACAATTTGCAATTGTTACTGAAGCCAGTTAGCCTACAAACCTGTGTGTCTTTGGAGTGTGGGAGGAAACCGAACAAGCCTGGAAAAAATCCACACAGGTCACGGGGAGAACGTGCAAACTCCGTACAGACAGCACCCGTGGTCGGGATCGAACCTGGGTCTCCGGCGCCGCAATCGCGGTAAGGCAGCAACTCTACCGCTGCGCCACCATGCCATCGAGAGCCTACTTCAGACCAAAGATACTAGAGGAGCTCCTCTAATATCTTTGCTTCAGACTGAGAGTCAGGAGAGAGGAAACGACGACTTTGTCTGCTTGGGAACATATCCTTGCAAGATCTTGTGGTCGATGCACCTTTTGGAACTGAAACCCGGCCCTTCCTTCCTCTCTACCAGGGGTCGGCAAACTTGTTCTGCATAGATTCTGTCTGTGAGCGGGATGGCGGGCCACATCTATCACGTGCACACATGGATCCAGCCCCTTCGAGGACTGCCCCCTAGTTACGGGCGCTCACCAACATGGTGCCCCTAGTTACGGGCGCTCACCAACATGGCGCCCCTAGTTACGGGCGCTCACCAACATGGCGCCCCTAGTTATGGGCGCTCACCAACATGGCGCCTCTAGTTACGGGCGCTCACCAACATGGCGCCCCTAGTTATGGGCGCTCACCAACATGGCGCCCCTAGTTACGGGCGCTCACCAACATGGCGCCCCTAGTTACGGGCGCTCACCAACATGGCGCCCCTAGTTATGGGCGCTCACCAACATGGCGCCTCTAGTTACGGGCGCTCACCAACATGGCGCCCCTAGTTATGGGCGCTCACCAACATGGCGCCCCTAGTTACGGGCGCTCACCAACATGGCGCCCCTAGTTACGGGCGCTCACCAACATGGCGCCCCTAGTTACGGGCGCTCACCAACATGGCGCCTCTAGTTACGGGCGCTCACCAACATGGCGCCCCTAGTTACGGGCGCTCACCATCATGGCGCCCGTTAGTTATGGGCGCTCACCAACATGGCGCCCCTAGTTACGGGCGCTCACCAACATGGCGCCCCTAGTGACGGGCGCTCACCAACATGGCGCACCTACGGACCAGTGCCTTGGCTCTGTCCTGAAGGCGGTGGCTCAAATACCCACACTCACTCGTCCCCGGCCTATTGACAACCCTGATCCCGACAGTGAAGCCCAGACACAGAAGGTGCGCGGCCATGCCGGCGGCTTTGCGCAGGATGCGGTACAGCCAGAGCTCGCCGCTGCTCGCCGGCTCCGCCATTGCGGCCGCCAGCGCAGCCCTCCTTGCGTCACCGCGCCTGGGCGCCGCGGCCTCGGGGAGGTACCGGAGATGAAGGAAGTCTGGGGGACGGATGATTACGGGAAAAAAAGGACGCCTACGGGCCGGATGATTTCTGGTTACGGGCCGCATTCGGCCAGGGGGCCGTAGGTTGCCAGCCCCTGATCTATACACACTCACAGGGGTGACAGAGACAGGTTCACTCAGCTGTATGGATATATTCATGCCTCTATCACGGAGAAAAAAATCAGTCTGCTGGACCTACCTGATCTCCTGGCCGGCAAACACTTTAACCACCCCCTCCCATTCCCACACTGACATTTTCTGTCCTGGGCCTCCTCCATTGTCAGAGTGAGGCCCAGCGCAAATTGGAGGAACAACACCACATATGTCACTTGGGCAGCTTACACCCCAGCGGTCTGAATATTAACTTCTCTAACTTCAAGTAACCCTTGCTTTCCCTCTCTCTCACCCTCCCTCCCCCACCCTAGTCGTTACACCAGCTTCAAAGTCATCTTGTTGAGTCTCATTGTCTGTAACTCATTTTCACCTATGCCACAGCTAACAAGGGCCCATTTCCTTTATCATCGTCACTTTTTTGCATATCTTTCAGCCATTTGTTCTACATCTCTCTACATCACCATCTATCTCATAGAAACATAGAAAATAGGTGCAGGAGGAGGCCATTCGGCCCTTCGAGCCAGCACCGCCATTCATTGTGATCATGGCTGATCGTCCCCAATCAATAACCCGTGCCTGCCTTCTCCCCATATCCCTTGACTCCACTAGCCCCTAGAGCTCTATCTAACTCTCTCTTAAATCCATCCAGTGACTTGGCCTCCACTGCCCTCTGTGGCAGGGAATTCCATAAATTCACAACTCTCTGGGTGAAAAGTTTTTTTCTCAACTCAGTCTTAAATGACCTCCCCTTTATTCTAAGACTGTGGCCCCTGGTTCTGGACTCGCCCAACATTGGGAACATTTTTCCTGCATCTAGCTTCTCCAGTCCTTTTATAATTTTATATGTGTCTATAAGATCCCCCCTCATCCTTCTAAACTCCAGTGAATACAAGCCTAGTCTTTTCAATCTGTCCTCATATGACGGTCCCGCCATCCCAGGGATCAATCTCGTGAACCTACGCTGCACTGCCTCAACCACAAGGATCTCCTTCCTCAGATTAGGAAGGACATCCTAAAGATTCTGTATGACCCGCTGAGCTACTCCAGCTTTTTGTCTTTATCTTGGGTTTAAACCAGCATCTGCAGTTCCTTCCTACACATTACATTAGTATCTCTTGACGGGTTTTTTCCAAGATTTTAACAAAGTGTTTGAGGCTTTTTCCAGCTTAACTTCCAAAACCGGGTGGTGGGAGTTTGGAACGAGCTGCCGGAGGAGGTAGTTGAGGCAGGGACTATCGCAACGTTTAATAGACAGTTAGACATTGATAGAAGTCTAAGAAGGGTCTGGACCCGAAACATCAACCATTCCTTCTCTCCAGAGATGCTGCCTGTCCCGCTGAGTTACTCCAGCAATTTGCGTCTATCTTCGGTGTAAACCAGCATCTGCAGTTCCTTCCTACACACGGATAGCTCAGGTTTTGAGGGATTGTGGGACAAACGCAGGCAGGTGGGACAAGTGTAGATGGGACATAGAAACATAGAAGGTAGACCAAATTCTGAAGAAGTCTGAAGAAGGGTTTCGGCCCGAAACGTTGCCTATTTCCTTCGCTCCATGGATGCTGCAGCATCAGTTTCAACCAGCAATTTTGTCTACCTTCGATTTACCAGCATCTGCAGTTCCTTCTTGAACATAGAAACATAGAAAGTAGGTGCAGGAGTAGGCCCTTCGAGCCAGCACCGCCATTCAAGATGGCCTGGTTCTGGGGATACAGAGGCAGCAGGGATGTGGATGATCATAGCGAACGAGACACTAATGTCATCTTCTGGATCAAGGTCAGTTTGATACGATGGCTCAAATAATTTCACACTTCAAAGTCCTTCTTTGTCAGTCCCAGGAAAAGTAACTCCTTTTCGGTGTGGGCAAGTTGGGCCGAAGGGCCTGTTTCCACATTGCATGACCCCATGACCACTTGACCTCATGACTCCATGACCACTTGACTCCATGACCACTTGACCCCATGACCCATTGACCTCATGACCCACATCACCCCATGACTATTTCAATTGGTGACCAAGAATAGAAATAGCATTGTCATCGTGTGGCCGTGCCTCAGAGTTCCTCATCATCAGGGTCAGTCCCTGTGGCTGAGTTTGTTCGTCTGTCGGTGGTTAAACTTTACAATAGACAATAGACAATGGGTGCAGGAGTAGGCCATTCGGCCCTTCGAGCCAGCACCGCCATTCAATGTGATCACGGCTGATCATCCCCAATCAGTACCCCGTTCCTGCCTTCTCCCCATATCCCCTGACTCCGCTATTTTTAAGAGCCCTATCTAGCTCTCTCTTGAAAGCATCCAGAGAACCGGCCTCCACCGCCCTCTGAGGCAGAGAATTCCACAGACTCACCACTAACTGTGAGAAAAAGTGTTTCCTCGTCTCCGTTCTAAATGGCTTACCCCTTATTCTTAAACTGTGGCCCCTGGTTCTGGACTCCCCCAACATGGGGAACATGTTTCCCGCCTCTAGCGTGTCCGAACCCTTAACAACCTTATATGTTTCAATGAGATACCCTCTCATCCTTCTAAACTCCAGAGTGTACAAGCCCAGCCGCTCCATTCTGTCAGCATATGACAGTCCCGCCATCCCGGGAATCAACCTTGTAAACCTACGCTGCACTCCCTCAATAGCAAGAATAGTCCTTCCTCAAATTAGGGTTGGGATCTGAAGGAGGGTCTCGACCCGAAAACGACACTCCGGTTCCTTCTCCCCAGAGATGCTGCCCTGTCCCGCTGAGTCAGTCACTCCGGCGTTTTTTGTGTCATATCTCCGGTTGGAATCATTTGTTGGAGGGTTGGTACCAAATAGGAAGCAGGCGCCACCCTAGATCAGCAAATGTGATCAGCCCTCGAGCCACGCAGGGCTTAATCATAAACAGAATGCTTGGCACACATTTCCTTTCATTCACCAGGGAATAGTTGGGATAAATTTGCCACCGGCTGGTCTGGTGATGTAAATGGAAGGAAATTAATGAGAACTGGAGGGAGAAAGCAAGAGAGAGAACAGAGAGAGAGACAACACACATTAGACAATGGGTGCAGGAGGAGGCCATTCGGCCCTTCGAGCCAGCACCGCCATTCAATGTGATCATCCCCAATCAGTTCCTGCCTTCTCCCCATATCCCCTGACTCTGCGATCTTTAAGAGCCCTCTCTAGCTCTCTCTTGAAAGTATCCAGAGAACCGGCCTCCACCGCCCTCTGAGGCAGAGAATTCCACAGACTCGTAAGGAAGGAACTGCAGATGCTGGTTTAAACCGAAGATAGACACAAAAACCTGGAGTAACTCAGCGGGACAGGCAGTGTCTCTGGAGAGAAGGAATGGGTGACGTTTCGGGTCGAGAAGAAGGGTCTCGACCCGAAACGTCACCCATTCCTTCTCTCCAGAGATGCTGCCCGTCCCGCTGTTACTCCAGCTTTTTGCGTCTATCTGTCGGGTTGCATCACATCTTGGTTTGGGAACGAAGACCGCAAGAAAGGGCAGACAGTTGTGGATGTAGCCCAGTTCATCACGCAGTCCACACTTCCCCTACCATGGATTCCATCTACGCTTCACGCTGCCTCAGAAAAGAGCCAATGTAATCAAAGACTTGTCCCACCCGGTCATTCTTTAGACTTCAGACTAGAGACACAGCGCAGAAACAGGCCCTTCGGCCCACCGAGTCCCCGCCGACCAGCGATCACCCCACACACGAACACTACCCTACACACACTGGGGGCAATTAACAATTTACAAAAGCCAATTAACCTGCAAACCCGCACGTCTGTCTTTGGAGTGTGGAAGGAAACCGGAGCCACCCGGAGAAAACCCACGCTGTCACAGGGAGAACGTACAAACTCCGTACAGGCAGCACCCGAGGCCAGGATTGAACCTGGGACTCTGGCGCTGTATGGCAGCAACTGTACTACTGCGCCACCGCATTCCTATTTCTCCCCGCTCCCGTCCGGCAGAAGGTACAGAAGCTTGAAAGCCCGCACCACCAGACTCAGGAACAGCTTCTTCCCCTCTGTTATCAGGCTTCTGAACGGTCCTTCCATAAGCTAGAGTCCTGCCCGATTCACCTCTACCCCATTGCGGACATTGGACTTTGTCTGTGGAACTGATGCGCTACAATGCTGAGAACTATGTCCTCCACTCTGTATCTTCCCCTTATTGTACTGGAGTTTGGCTTGAGTGTCTTTATGTATAGTATTACCGATCTGTTTGGATAGCATGTATGGCATTGGATACCAGTCTTTCCGCTGACTGGTTAGCACGCAGCTAAACACTTTTCACTTTACCTTGGTACACGTGACAGTAAACAAAAATAAAAAAGTTTGGCAAGTCCACAACAACTCTCACCAACTTCTACAGATGCGCCGTAGAAAGCATTTTATCGGTTTGGGAACAGCTCCACCCAAGACCCGCAAGAAATTGCAGAGAATTGTGGACGCAGCCCAGACCGTCGCGCAAACCAACCTCCCTTCCATGTAAATGGAAGGAAATTGATGAGAACTGGAGGGAGAAAGCAAGAGAGAGAACAGAGAGAGAGACAACACACAATAAACAATAGGTGCAGGAGTAGGCCACCATCTCCACCTCACGCTGCCTCGGCAAGGCCAGCAGCATAATCTAGGATGTGTCACACCCTGGTCACTCCCTCTCCTCCCCTCTCCCATCGGGCAAAAGGTACAAACGCACACACCTCCAGATTCAGGGACAGTTTCTTCCCAGCTGTTATCCGGCAACTGAACCATCCTACCACCAACTAGAGAGCGGTCCTGAGCTACCATCTACCTCATTAGAGACCTTCGACCTATCTTTAATCGGACTTTACTGAACTTCATCCTGTACTGAACAATGTATTCATTGTCATGTATCTGTGCACTGTGGACCGCTCGAGTGTAATCATGTATTGTCTTTCCGCTGACTGGATAGCATTGACAATATTATTTTCACTGTACCTCCGTACACGTGACAACAATAAACTTAAGATAGACACAAAATGCTCGAGTAACTCAACGGAAGACGGACACAACAAGCTGGAGTAACTCAGCGGGACAGGCAGCATCTCTGGAGAGAAGGAATGGGATCCAACGATGCTGCCTGCCCCGCTGAGTTACTCCAGCGGTTTTGTGTCTATCGTCGGTTTAAACCAGCATCTGAAGTTCTTTCCTCCACCATGGCACAGTGGCGGCAGTGGCGCAGCGGTTAAGTAAGTAAGCTTATTGGCCAAGTATTCACATACAAGGAATTTGCCTTGGTGCTCCGCCCACAAGTAACAACATGACATACAGTGACAGTTACGAATGACTCAGAAAACACTAAACATTAATAATAATAAAACATTAATGATAAAACACCATTGATCAAGCATGTGAACCAACAAAATACCAGATCAAAGGGAGGCTACAGATTTTTGGCTGTTGAGTAGAGCAACTACTCGTGGATTAAAAACTGTTTTTATGTCTGGCTGTGGCAGCTTTGACAGTCCGGAGTCGCCTTCCAGAGGGAAGTGATTCAAAGAGTTTGTGGCCAGGGTGAGAGGGGTCAGAGATGATCTTGCCCGCTCGCTTCCTGGCCCTTGCAGTGTACAGTTCGTCAATGGAGGGAAGGTTGCAGCCAATAACCTTCTCTGCTGATCGGACGATTCGCTGCAGCCTCCAGGTGTCGTGCTTGGTGGCTGAGCCAAACCAGACCATGATGGAGAAGGTGAGGACAGACTCTACGATGGCCGTGTAGAATTGGACCATCATTGCCTGTGGCAGATTGTGTTTCCTCAGCTGCCGCAGGAAGTACATCCTCTGTTGTGCCTTTTTGACCGTGGAGTCGATGGTGGCCCCCCACTTAAGGTCCTTGGAGATGATGGTTCCCAGGAACTTAAAAGACTCCACAGATGTGACTGTGGTGTTGTTGATGGTGAGTGGGGTGAGGGGAGGGGGAGCTCTCCTAAAGTCTGCAATCAATTCCACTGTCTCAAGAGCACGCCTTACAGCACTTGCAGCGCCGGAGACCCAGGTTCGATCCCAGCTACGGCCCCTGTCTGTACGGAGTTTGTACCTTCTCCCCGTGACCTGCGTGGGTTTTCTCTGAGATCTTCGGTTTCCTCCCACACTCCAAAGCAAAGATCCTATAGTGAGCAACATAGTCCACTCGACGAAAAAGACGTAGTACGGTCATGGGCAGATTCATGGGTAATTTTCGGCCCCAATTCCGTAACCGGCTTCCGTCTCCGCACCAAAGATCCCATAGGATACTAGTGCGGAGACGGAAGCCGGTTACGGAAACATCCTCGTAAAAATTAAAGTTATTTGGTAAAAATCTTCTCCTCATTTTCAGAATTTAATTTTATTAACACAAACTGTTCCCCCGCAACGTTGATTACACTGCGAGTCGGGTCGGGTCCGGTTACGGAAATGGATGAAAAAAATGCCCACGTTCCGCTCCGTTGCGTTCTACACGTCAGCCCGTTGCATTTAGCAGGAGTGGTCTATCTTGCTTGCTATAGGATCTTTGCTCCAAAGACGTGCAAGTTTGCAGGTTAATTGGCTTGGTAAATGTAAAAATTGTCCCTAGTGGATGTAGGATGGTGTTAGTGTGCGGGGATCGCTGTTCGGCGTGGACCTGGTGGGCCGAAAGGACCTGTTTCCGCGCTGTAGCTCTAAACTAAACTAATAATAAACACATACCTACTGTATTCCTAGTGCGTTCCATTTATATTTCTGCATTATATTTTCCCCCAGATCAGCAACGAGCAACAAGTCCTCTGCCCTCTCCCACAGCCGACACCACCACTCCTTACAACAATCATCTCTATCTCGGTCTCCACCCTGTCACAGACACACCCCTTATCTGCCCCACAGCTTTAAAAAAATGTTTTATTTTTCGAACTTTCCCCGGGTTCTAATGAAAGGACTTGGCCCGAAGCGATAACCTCTGTTTCTCTCTTCAATCGTCTTTATTCTGCTTTCCCGTTTGAGTTTACCGCAATCTTTCACTGCGAACGTCTGGTCACCAAGAACGTTTGTCGGCACTGGGCCTGTATTCGCTGGAGTTTCGCAGGATGAGGGGTGAAATTCCTCATTGAAACTTCACCGAATAGTGAAAGGTCTGGATAGACTGGATGTGGAGAGGATGTTTCCACTGGTGGGAGAGTCTAGGACCAGAGGGCACAGCCTCAGAATAAAAGGATGTGCCTTTAGGGTGGGGATGAGGAGGAATTTCTTTAGTCTGAGGTGGTGAGTCTGTGGAATTCACTGCCTCGGATGGCTGTGGAGGCCATGTCAGTGGGTATTCTTAGAGCGGAAATGGACAGGTTGTTGATTAGTACAATAGACAATAGGTGCAGGAGCAGGCCATTTGGCCCTTGGATTCAATGTGATCATGGCTGATCATCCCCAATCAGTACCCCGTTCCTGCCTTCTCCCCATATCCCCTGGCTCTGCTATTTTTAAGAGCCCTATCTAGCTCTCTCTTGAAAGTATCCAGAGAACCGGCCTCCACCGTCCTCTGAGGCAGAGAATTCCACAGACTCACAACTCTCTGTGTGAAAAAGTGTTTCCTCATCTCCGTTCTAAATGGCTTACCCCTTATTCTTAAACTGTGGCCCCTGGTTCTGGACTCCCCCAACATCAGGAACATGTTTCCTGCCTCTAGTGTGTCCAAGCCCTTAACAATCTTGTATGTTTCAATGAGATCCCCTCTCATCTTTCTAAACTCCAGAGTGTACAAGCCCAGCCGCTCCATTCTCTCAGCATATGACAGTCCCGCCATCCTGGGAATTAACCTTGTAAACCTATGCTGCACTCCCTCAATAGCAAGAATATCCTTCCTCAAATTAGGGGACCAAAACTGCACACAATACTCCAGGTGTGGTCTCACTAGCACTCTGTACAACTGCAGAAGGACCTCTTTGCTCCTACAGTGGCTTGCAAAAGTATTCATACCCCTTGAACTTTTCCACATTTTGTCACGTTACAACCACAAACGTAAATGTATTTTATTGGGATTTTATGTGATAGACCAACACAAAGTGGTGCATAATTGTGAAGTGGAAGGAAAATGATACATGGTTTTCAAATTTTTTTACAAATAAAAAACTGAAAAGTGTCGCGTGCAAAAGTATTCAGCCCCCCTGAGTCAATACTTTGTAGAACCACCTTTCACTGCAATTACAGCTGCAAGTCTTTTGGGGTATGTCTCTACCAGCTTTGCACATCTAGAGACTGAAATTTTTGCCCATTCTTCTTTGCAAAATAGCTCAAGCTCAGTGAGATTGGATGGAGAGCGTCTGTGAACAGCAATTTTCATGTCTTGCCAGAGATTCTCAATTGGATTTAGGACTTTGACTGGGCCATTCTAACACATGAATATGCTTTGATCTAAACCATTCCATTGTAGCTCTAGCTGTATGTTTAGGGTCGTTGTCCTGCTGGAAGGTGAACCTCCGCCCCAGTCTCAAGTCTTTTGCAGACTCTAACAGGTTTTCTTCCAAGATTACCCTGTATTTGGCTCCATCCATCTTCCCATCAACTCTGACCAGCTTCCCTGTCCCTGCTGAAGAAAAGCATCCCCACAGCATGATGCTGCCACCACCATGTTTCACAGTGGGGATGGTGTGTTCAGGGTGATGTGCAGTGTTAGGTTTCCGCCACACATAGCGTTTTGCATTTAGGCCCAAAACTTCAATTTTGGTCTCATCTGACCAGAGCACCTTCCTCCACATGTTTGCTGTGTCCCCCACATGGCTTGTGGCAAACTGCAAACGGGACTTCTTATGGCTTTTTTTCAACAATGGTTTTCTTCTTGCCACTCTTCCATAAAGGCCCGATTTGTGGAGTGCACGACTAATAGTTGTGCTGTGGACAGATTCTCCCACCTGAGCTGTGGATCTCTGCAGCTCCCCCAGAGTTACCATGGGCCTCTTGGCTGCTTCTCTGATCAATGCTCTCCTTGCCCGGCCTGTCAGTTTAGGTGGACGGCCATGTCTTGGTAGGTTTGCAGTTGTGCCATACTCTTTCCATTTTCGGATGATGGATTGAACAGTGCTCCGTGAGATGTTCAAAGCTTGGGATATTTTTTTATAACCTAACCCTGCTTTAAACTTCTCCACAACTTTATCCCTGACCTGTCTGGTGTGTTCCTTGGGCTTCATGATGCTGTTTGTTCACTAATGTTCTCTAACAAACCTCTGAGGCCTTCACAGAACAGTTGTATTTATACTGAGATTAGATTACACACAAGTGGACTCTATTTACTAATTAGGTGACTTCTGAAGGCAATTGGTTGCACTGGATTTTATTTAGGGGTATCAGAGTAAAGGGGGCTGAATACTTTTGCACGCCACACTTTTCAGTTTTTTTATTTGTAAAAAAATTTGAAAACCATGTATCATTTTCCTTCCACTTCACAATTATGCGCCACTTTGTGTTGGTCTATCACATAAAATCCCAATAAAATACATTTACGGTTTAAAAAAAAATATATTATTATTATTATTATATCTATTATTTCGAACGATTAAAAAAAGAAAAGAAAAATACATAACATATATGTACATACATAAATTAAAAAATCAAAAGCCAATTTCAACATAATACACATTAGACTCGTTCCAAAAGGGATAGGAGGAAGCCTATGCTTGTCCTACCCACATTCTTCACCATTAACAAATGCAAAATTCAATAAAATAAACTAAACAGACAATTCAAATAAAACTACTCCAATCAAGCTATTAAGAAAAAAAGAACAAAAAAAGAAAGAACAGAAAGAACAAGCACTATTAACATCTGTGAGATTTACATTCTCCTTCCTCATTACTGTACTTTTCAAAGATATATCTCTTGTACGTTTTTCTAAATTGCATTATATTCATACTTTGTTTAATTGTTTCGTCAAGACCATTCCACAAAACCACCCCACAAATGGAAATACACATACTTTTTAAATTTGGTCCGAGCATAATGCTGTTTCAAGTTTAGTTTCCCTCCAAAGTTATAACCCCCCCTCTCTGTCTCTGAACAGTTTTTGTATGTTTACAGGTAGCAGTTTATTTTTTGCTTTATACATTATTTGTGCAGTCTTAAATTCTACCAGATCCTTAATCGTCAAGGTGTGTAATTTTAAATACAGTATATTGGTGTGTTCATGATATCCTACATTGTTTACTATACGAATAGCTCTTTTTTGTAGTGTGCTTAGTGATTGTAAGGTGGTTTTGTAGGTGTTGCCCCATACTTCCACACAGTCATTTAAATACAGTAACACAAGTGAGCTGTACAGAATATACAGTGGTTGTGGTTGTAACGTGACAAAATGTGGAAAAGTTCAAGGGGTATGAAAACTTTTGCAAGCCACTGTATATTCGATTCCTCTAGTTATAAAGGCCATCATGCCATTCGCTTTCTTCACTGCCTGCTGTACCTGCATGCTTACTTTCATAGACTGATTACTTTCATAGACTGATGGCTGATCATCCAAAATCAGTACCTTGTTTCTGTTTTTCCCCCATATCCCTTGATTCCTTTAGCCCTAAGAGCTAAATCTAACTCTCTCTTGAAAACATCCAGTGAATTGGCCTCCATTTTAATTGGATTTTATCTTGCAATAATCGTTATTCCCTGTATCCTGTGTCTGTACCCTGTGGACGGGCCCGATTGTAATCATGTATGGTCTTTCTGCTGGGACTGGATAGCACGCAACAAAAAGCTTTTCACTGGACCTCGGTACACGTGACGATAAGCTGAACTAATCTAAAGACTCTCTGGGTAGGAAGGAAGTCTGAAGAAGGGTCTCGATCCCCAAACGTCACCCATTCCTTCTATCCAGAGATGCTGCCTGTCCCGCTGAGATGCTCCAGCACTCTGTGTCTTAAGACTCCATGACACAAGAATAAGTGATATGAGAGTTCGATCGCTCGCATGTCGGACGACGCATAGCTCGCTGTTGACTTCCGTCATCACCCAACATGAGCCGCAGGCATTAAGCATAGAAACATAGATAATAGGTGCAGGAGGAGGCCATTCGGCCCTTCGAGCCAGCACCACCATTCATTGTGATCATGGCTGATCGTCCCCCTATCAATAACCCGTGCCTGCCTTCTCCCCATATCCCTTGATTCCACTAGCCCCTAGAGCTCTATATAACTCTCTCTTAAATCCATCCAGTGATTTGGCCTCCACTGCCCTCTGTGGCAGGGAATTCCATAAATTCACAACTCTCTGGGTGAAAACGTTTTTTACAGAAACGTGTTGGTTTTTAGGAACTCGAGACGCAAGGCACCGTCTCACTCGATGAAATCTCACTATAAAAGGCAGGCCGACAGCAAACAAAGTCTGAAGAAGGGCCTGGACCTGAAACGTCGCCCATTCCTTCTCTCCAGAGATGCTGCCTTACCTGGCTTATATTCACTGGAGTTTAGAAGGATGAGGGGGAATCTTATAGAAACATATAAAATTATAAAAGGACTGGACAAGCTAGATGCAGGAAAAATGTTCCCAATGTTGGGCGAGTCCAGAACCAGGGGCCACAGTCTTAGAATAAAGGGGAGGTCATTTAAGACTGAGGTGAGAAAAAACGTTTTCACCCAGAGAGTTGTGAATTTGTGGAATTCCCTGCCACAGAGGGCAGTGGAGGCCAAGTCACTGGATGGATTTAATAGAGAGTTAGATAGAGCTCTAGGGGCTAGTGGAGTCAAGGGATATGGGGAGAAGGCAGGCACGGGTTATTGATTGGGGACGATCAGCCATGATCACAATGAATGGCGGTGCTGGCTTGAAGGGCCGAATGGCCTCCTCCTGCACCTATTGTCTATGTTTCTATGTTTCTATGTTTACCCGCTGAGTTACTCCAGCATTTTGTGTCTAACCTGCGATTTAAACCAGCATCTGTAGTTCTTTCTTAAGCAAACAAGTATCGATGGAATGAGAAGCAGACAGGACAGCTAGTGCCGCAAACACTGGTCGCTGGGAGGAATGGTTGCCATGGTGACTTCCACAGGCACAGCAGTCCCATCGAGCAGCTCAAAATTAACTGGGATCTCTGTCTGTGCTTCAGAGTCACAGAGTCAGTGTCACTGAGTCACTTAGTGATACAGTGTGGAAACAGGCCCTTCAGCCCAACTTGCCCACGCCGACCAACATGCCCCATCTACAGTAGTCCCACCTGCCTGCGTTTGCCCCATATCCCTTTAAACCCGTCCTATCCATGTACCTGTCTAATTGCTTCTTAAACGTTGCAATAGTCCCTGCCTCAACTACCTCCTCCGGCAGCTCGTTCCATACACCCACCGCACTTTGGGTGAAAAAGTTACCCCTCAGATTCCCATAAAATCCTTCCCCCTTCGCCTTAAACCCACGTCCTCTGGTTCTCGATTCCGCTACTCTGGGCCAAGAGACTCTGTGCGCCTACCCGATCTATTCCTCTCTTGATTTTGTACACCTCTACATAAGATCACCCCTCATCCTCCTGCACTCCAGGGAATAGAGTCCCAGCCTGCTCAACCTCTCCCTGTAGCTCAGGCCCTCTAGTCCTGGCAACATCCTCGTAAATCTTCGCTGCACCCTTTCCAGCTTGACAACATCTCTCCTCTAACATGGTGCCCAGAACTGAACACAATACTCTAAATGCGGCCTCACCAACGTCTTATACTACTGCAACATGACCTCCCAACTTCTATACGCAATACTTTCTCTAACAGTACATTCCTTTCCATTTCAGGAAGCAACTATCAGCATTCAATGTTTAGGTTAGTTTCCTTTAGTTCAGTCTATTGTCACATGTACCGAGGTACAGTGAAAAGCTTTGGTTGTGTTCTAACCAGTCAGCGGAAAGACAATACATGATTACATTCGAGCCGTCCACAGTGTACAGATACAGGACAAAGGGAATCACAAGGTCATGAGTGAAAGGAGCAAAATTAGGCCATTCGGCCCATGAAATCTACTCCGCCATTCAATCAATAGACAATAGGTGCAGGAGTAGGCCATTTGGCCCTTCGAGCCAGCACCGCCATTCAATGTGATCAATGTGATCATGGCTGATCATCCCCAATCAGTACCCCGTTCCTGCCTTCTCCCCATATCCCCTGACTCCGCTATTTTTAAGAGCCCTATCTAGCTCTCTCTTGAAAGCATCCAGAGAACCCGCCTCCACCGCCCTCTGAGGCAGAGAATTCCACAGACTCACCACTCTCTGTGAGAAAAAGTGTTTCCTCGTCTCCGTTCTAAATGGCTTACTCCTTATTCTTAAACTGTGGCCCCTGGTTCTGGACTCCCAACCATGGCTTAACTACCTCTCCTAACCCCATTAGGGCTCTTAAAGATAGCGGAATCAGGGGATTTGGGGAGAAGGCAGGAACGGGGTACTGATTGGGGATGATCAGCCATGATCACATTGAATGGCGGTGCTGGCTAGAAGGGCCCAATGGCCTACTCCTGCACCTATTGTCTATTCCCCTGCCTTCTTCCCATAGCCTCTGACACCCGTACTAATCAAGAATCTATCTATCTCTGCCTTAAATACATCCACTGACTTGGCCTCCACAGCCTTCTGTGGCAGAACTCCACAGATTCACCACCCTCTGACTAAAGAAATTCCTCCTCATCTCCTTCCTAAAGGAACGTCCTTTAATTCTGAGGCTGTAACCTCTAGTCGTAGACTCTCCCACTGGTGGAAACATCCTCTCCACATCCACTCTATTGAAGCCTTTCACTATTCTATGAGGTTCCCCCTCATCCTTCTAAAACTTCAGCGAGTACAGACCCAGCGAGTACAGGTCAAACGCTCATCATATGTTAACCCACTCATTCCTGGGATCGTTCTTGTAAACCTCCTCTGGCCCATCTCCAGAGCCGGCACATCCTTCCTCAAATATGGGACCCAAAATTGCTCGCGCTACTCCAAATGCAGCCTGACCAGCGCCTTATAGAGCCTCAGCGTTACATCCCTGTAGCGTGTAGGAATAACGTTTAGTGCCAGATAAAGGCCAGTAAAGGGAGATTGCTGATAGTCCGAGGGTCTCCAATGAGGTAGATGGTAGCTCAGGACCGCTCTCTAGTTGTTGGTAGGATCGTTCAGTTGCCTGAAAGCAGCTGGGAAGAAACTGTCCCTGAATCTGGAGGTGTGTGTTTTCACACTTCTATACCTCTTGCCTGATGGGAGAGGGGAGAAGAGGGAGTGGCCGGGGTGAGACTCGTCCACGACTGCCTTGTTATCTAGATATATACTCCAATTCCCATACTTTAATCTCTCTGATTGACCCGGATAATTAAGGGTGGCACAATGATGCAGCCTGTAGAGCTACTGTCTCACAGTGCTGAAGGCCAGAGTTCGATCCTGACCTCGGGCGCTACCTGTGGGCCGAAGGGCCTGTTTCCATGCTATATCTCTAAAGTGTAAAGTCTAAAACAATCCAAGTCTATCCAAGCTATCCGTATAGCTAGTTCCCTCTAATTTTGAAGAAGGTACTGAATAGAGGAGGGAGTGGTGACAGAGGGCCGGCGAGCAGACTTGCTGCTGGAGGGAGTGCACGGCCTCGACGGGGGAGTAGGCCGCTGGAGGCCCTGCAGCAGCCTGGGGCTCGGCTGGAACGGGCGCCGCTCCAAGAGGCCGAGCGTGTGGACCGGACACGGCCTACAGCGGTGGAGGACACCTCGGCTACGCTTGGCCAGGCCGACCCTGCAACGTCGCCATGACAACGGGCCTTCGCGGTCAGGCCAAGAACCCCGCACTCCCGACAACTGGGACTTGAAAATGGCGCCAAACTGGCGACTCTGCACTTGTACTGTGCCTGAGATATGGGCGGCACGGTGGTGCAGCGGGTAGTGTTGCTGCCTTACAGCGCCAGAGACCCGGGTTCAATCATGACTACTTGGCTGTACAGCGTTTGTACATTCTTCCCATGACCTGCTTGGGTTTTCTCCGAGATCTTCGGTTTCCTCCCACACCCCAAAGATGTACAGGTTTGTAGGTTAATTGGCTTGGTATAAATGTCAAATTCTCCCTAGTGGGTGTAGGATAGTGTTAGAGTACATTTCAAAATCCAGCGGCGATAAAAAAAATGTTATGACACTTGAGGAAACGCGGCGCGTCAATACGTCATCACGCCGCGTCAGGCCGCTACTTTTTCGGTGACCTGATACGTCAGTCAATGATGCTGGCAGTCGCCGAAAAAATCGCCAAGTGGGACAGGCCCTTAAGTGCTTATGCATAGTGATAAAAGCTGTAGTGAAGAAAGCTAATGGAATGTTGGCCTTCATAACAAGAGGATTTCAGTATAAGAGTAAAGAGGTTCTTCTGCAGCTGTATAGGGTTCTGGTAAGACCACATCTGGAAAATTGTGTACAGTTTTGGTCTCCTAATTTGAGGAAGGACATCCTTGTGATTGAGGCAGTGCAGCGCAGGTTCACGAGATTGATCCCTGGGATGGCGGGACTGTCATATGAGGAAAGATTGAAAAGACTAGGCTTGTATTGACTGGAGTTTAGAAGGATGAGGGGGAATCTTATAGAAACATATAAAATTATAAAAGGACTGGACAAGCTAGATGCAGGAAAAATGTTCCCAATGTTGGGCGAGTCCAGAACCAGGGGCCACATCCTTAGAATAAAGGGGAGGTCGTTTAAGACTGAGGTGAGAAAAAACCTTTTCACCCAGAGAGTTGTGAATTTGTGGAATTCCCTGCCACAGAGGGCAGTGGAGGCCAAGTCACTGGATGGATTTAAGAGAGAGTTAGATAGAGCTCTAGGGGCTGGTGGAATCAAGGGATATGGGGAGAAGGCAGGCACGGGTTATTGATTGGGGGACGATCAGCCATGATCACAATGATTGGCGGTGCTGGCTCGAAGGGCCTCATGGCCTCATCCTCCACCTATTTTCTATGTTTCTATGATAAGCACTGTACGGTACAGTCCCTTGTACTGAACTGTATACAAGAATGAATTTCACGGTACCTGTGACAAATAAAATACCATTGTTGTTAGACGGGCCCCGACCCGAAACGTCACCTATCCTCTTTCTCCAGAGGTGCTGCCTGTCCCACTGAGTTACTCCAGCACTTTGTGTCTATCCTGGGTATAAACCAGCATCTGCAGTTCCTTTCTACACACTCCCTCTGAGTGTCCCTTGGTCCTTACCCAGAGCAGCAAAACAAATGCCACTCATATGAAGTAGGTCGCACACACATTTTTTTTTAGAAATAATGTGTCCCAATTTGTCATGCTAATTACGACAGAGACTCGGGGGGAAACTGGTCGCCTGGAAAATAACACCAGAATGATTCTGGTCACGTGCTGTGGTGTTTTTGCATTTCTACCTGCAGTCGGTCCCCTAGGCTTCAGTCATGGCTGGTGCCACTGCATGTAATAATCACGGACTCGTGATTTGCATTTTAGCAGCTTGGTTTAGACAATAGACAACAGGTGCAGGAGTAGGCCATTCGGCCCTTCGAGCCAGCACCGCCATTCAATGTGATCATGGCTGATCATCCCCAATCAGTACCCCCGTTCCTGCCTTCTCCCCCACATCCCCTGACTCCGCTATTTTTAAGAGCCCTATCTAGCTCTCTCTTGAAAGTATCCAGAGGAGGTTTACGAGAATGATCCCAGGAACGAGTGGGTTGGCATATAATAATAATAATAATAATAATAATAATGGATGGGATTTATATAGCGCCTTTCTAATACTCAAGGCGCTTTACATCGCATTATTCATTCACTCCTCAGTCAAACTCGGTGGTGGTGAGCTACTTCTGTAGCCACAGCTGCCCTGGGGCAGACTGATGGAAGCGTGGCTGCTAATCTGCGCCTACGGCCCCTCCGACCACCACCAATCATTCACACACATTCACACGCATTCACACACATTCACACGCAGGCAGAGGTGGGTGAAGTGTCTTGCCCAAGGACACAACGACAGTATGCACTCCAAGCGGGATTCGAACCGGCTACCTTCCGGTTGCCAGCCGAACACTTAGCCCATTGCGCCATCTGGCGTTTGACAGCACCAGGCCTGTACTCGCTGGAGTTTAGAAGAATGAGGGGGGGACCTCGTAGTGTGGATGTGGAGAGGGTGTTTCCACTAGTGGGAGAGTCTAGGATCAGAGAATAAAAGGACATACCTTTCGGAAGAAGACCAGGAGGAATTTCTTTACTCAGAGGGTGGAGATCCTGTGGAATTCATTGCCACCGAAGGTTGTGGAGGCCAGGTCAATGGATATTTTTAAGGCAGGGATAGATTATTGATTGGTACGGGTGTCAGGGGTGATGGGGAGAAGGCAGGAGAATGGGGTCGTGAGGGAGATATAGATCTGGCAGAGTAGACTTGATGGGCCGAATGGCCTAATTCTTCTCCTATCACATATGAACATACAGCTCATGCCTGCAGTTGGGAGATGGCCGCAGCTCGCCAGGTTCCTTCACGGTCTGTGCACAGTGACCAATTACACCGTTCAGCGGCCAAATCAAAACATGTTTTTCCCATTTCAGTTCATGCCACAAGATTTCATTTAAATATGCTTCACTTTGTCAGCGTCATTGTGCTCAATGGAATATGATCACAATGCACATTTTATCAGCGACTACTTTATATCCTTGAATTATTCTGAGCTAACACAACAGAATTCTGCAATCCCCTGTTCCCAATCCACAGGCTGTTCATGAGATTTACGGGTGCCAACAGAATATCGTGGTTTTACTTCAACTCCCCCTCCCATTCCGAATCCGACCTTTCTGTCCTGGGCCTCCTCCGTGGCCAGAGGGAGTCCCACCGCAAATTGGAGGAGCAGCACCTCATATCTCGCTTGGGTAGTTTACCCCCCCCCCCAGCGGTATGAACATTGACTTCTCCAATTTCAGGTAGTCCCTGCTTTCTCCCTCCTTCCCCTCCCCTTCCCAGCTCTCCCACAAGCCTACTGTCTCCGCCCCTTCCTTTCTTCTTCACGCCTCCCCCCCCACCCACCCCACATCAGTCTGAAGCAAAGATCCTACAGCGAGCAAGATAGACCACTCGACGAAAAAGACGTAGTACGGTCATGGGCAGATCCATGGGTAATTTTCAGCCCCATTTCCGTAACGGCTTCCGTCTCCGCACCAAAGGTCCCGTAGGATACTAGTGCGAAGACGGAAGACGGTTACGGAAACATCCTCGTAAAAATAAAAGTTCTTTGGGAAAAATCTTCTCCTCATTTTCAGAATTATAATTTATTAACACAAAGTGTTCCCCCGCAACGTTGATTACACAGCGGGTCGGGTCGGGTTACTGAAATGGATGAAAAAAAGGCCCACGTTCCGCTCCGTTGCGTACTACACGTCAACCCATTGCGTTTAGAAGGAGTGGTCTATCTTTGGATCTTTGGTCTGAAGAAGGGTCTCGACCCGAAACGTCGCCTATTCCATCGCTCCATAGATGCTGCCTCACCCGCTGACTTTCTCCAGCATTTTTGTCTACCAGCTGACAGAGAGAGGTTGGATAGACCTGATTGTATTCTCTGGAACAGTGCTTCTTAAACTCAGCAACCCTGAGTCTTTATCACAACATTTCATTCACCCTCCACTAAATTTTCTTCTGTTTTTTTTTGTAATTTTTGTTTTATTCTCCCTTGTGTATAATTTAATAAATAATAATTTATTTTGTCACAAGAGCAAAAAACATAAATTAACATCATTTCTTAAGTGTTTATTTTATTCAATCGTTTGATCATCCTAAAAATAGTAAAGAAAACTAGGAGTGAATAAAAAAAGAAGTTTAATTATCACTGGAGTTGGAAAATCATTGAAACATATAAGATTGTTAAGGGTTTGGACACGCTAGAGGCAGGAAACGTGTTCCCGATGTTGGGGGAGTCCAGAACCAGGGGCCACAGTTTAAGAATAACATAGAAACATAGAAACAAGGTATAGGAGGAGGCCATTCGGCCCTTCAAGCCAGCACCGCCATTCATTGCGATCATGGCTGATCGTCCCCAATCAATAACCCGTGCCTGCCTTCTCCCCATATGCCTTGATTCCACTAGCCCCTAGAGCTCTATCTAACTCTCTCTTAAATCCATCCAGTGACTTGGCCTCCACTGCCTTCTGTGGCAGGGAATTCCACAAATTCACAACTCTCTGGGTGAAAATGTTTATTCTCACCTCAGTCTTAAATGGCCTCCCTTTATTCTAAGACTGTGGCCCCTGGTTCTGGACTCGCCCAACATTGGGAACATTTTTTCCTGCATCTAGCTTGTCCAGTCCTAGTGGTAAGCCATTTAGAACGGAGACGAAGGAAACACTTTTTCTCACAGAGAGTGGTGAGTCTGTGGAATTCTCTGCCTCAGAGGGCGGCGGAGGCCGGTTCCCTGGATACTTTCAAGAGAGAGCTAGATAGGGCTCTTAAAGATAGCGGAGTCAGGGGATGTGGGGAGAAGGCAGGAACGAGGTACTGATTGGGGATGATCAGCCATGATGACATCGAATGGCATGCTGCCTCGAAGGGCCGAATGGCCTACTGCACCTATTGTCTATTGTCTATCATTGATAAAAAAAATCATTCCAACATCTAAACACTGAGCTTCAGCCCCATCCAACCCTTTCGGGCTTTGATTACTGCAGTTTTCTTCTTGGAAAACTAGCTCTATAAACCATGAAGTATGCAAATTGGCAACACAAATTAAAGTTACAGTTCAACAGTTGCCTACGGCCATCCTCCATTGTTGCCGTTGATAAATAGATGATCCCACTCGCTCATCTGCTCTTCCCTAAAAGGTTATATTACAGTAACATTGGGAAATATCCTGCTACTTCGAAATTAGGTAGAGAGAAAAAAACATATCACATTGCCAGCTCCACTGCCATTAAAACCAATAAGAGACTTACCACTTTAATGCCAGTGCCTTTTATAAGTATAGAAAAAATATGTAAAAATATCTGAATAAATTAAGTCATTTAAGTCACACTTCATTCACGCCTCTAGTTTCATTCACCCCCAAAATAATTTCATTTGCCTTGGGTGAAGCGTTCAGTTTAAGAAGCACTGGTCTGGAACGCCGTAGGTTAAGAGGAAACCTGATAAAGATAGATAGTGTTCGACTTCAGGACACACGCCCTAGTTTGCATTGACGCCGCCCAAGTAGAGATAGTTGAAAACTTCACATTCCAAGGAGTCAATATCACCAACAACTTGTCCTGGACCACCCGTATTGAAGCAACGACCAAGAAAGCACACCAACGCCTCTACTTCCTTAGAAGGCTTAAGAAGTTCGGCATGTCCCCCTACAACTCTCACCAACTTCTACATTGTTGGACGCAGCCCAGACCATCACACAAACCAACCTCCCTTCCGTTGACTCCATTTACACCTCACGCTGCCTCGGCAAGGCCAGCAGCATAATCAAGGACCAGTCGCACCCCGGCCACTCCCTCTTCTCCCCTCTCCCAACTGTTATCTAGCAACTGAACCACAGCCCGAGAGCAGTGCTGAACTAGTATCATATGCTGAGAGAATGGAGCGCCTGGGCTTGTACACTCTGGAGTTTAGAAGGATGAGAGGGGATCTGATTGAAACATATAAGACTATTAAGGGTTTGGACACGCTAGAGGCAGGAAACCGTGTTCCCGATGTTGGGGGAGTCCAGAACCAGGGGTCACAGTTTAAGGAGTAAGCCATTTAGAACGGAGACGGTGGAAACACTTTTTCTCACAGAGTGTTGTGAGTCTGTGGAATTCTCTGCCTCAGAGGGCGGTGGAGGCCGGTTCTCTGGATACTTTCAAGACAGAGCTAGATAGGGGTCTTAAAGATAGCGGAGTCAGGGGATATGGGGAGAAAGCAGGAACGGGGTACTGATTGGGGATGATCAGCTATGATCACATTGAATGGCGGTGCCGGCTCGAAGGGCCGAATGGCCTACTCCTGCACCTATTGTCTATTGTCCATTGTCTATCTACCTCATTGGTGAGCTTCGGACTATCTTTGATCTGACTTTTCTGGCTTCCTTATCATGTATCTATACACTGTGAATGGGTCGATTGTAATCATGCATTGTCTTTCCGCTGACTGGTTAGCACGCAACAAAAGCTTGTCACTGTACCTCGGTACACGTGACAATAAGCTAAACTCACACAGAGGGTGGTGGGTGCATGGAACGAGCTGCCAGAGGAGGTAGTTGAGGCTGGGACTATCTCAACGTTTAAGAAACAGTTAGACAGGTACATGGATAGGACAGGTTTGGAGGATATGGACCAAGCGCAGGCAGGTGGGACTAGTGTAGCTGGGACATGTTGGCATGGTGTGGGCAAGTTGGGCCGAAGGGCCTGTTTCCATGCCGTCTCACTGCAAGACTCTATAAACTGAACTGAAGACAGGACAAACAGTCAGAACCTCTTCACCCGGGTGGGAATGTCAAGGACGAGTGGGCAGAGCTTTAAGGTGAGAAGGACAAAGTATGAAGGAGATGGAGTTTACTACAGGTAAATATGAGGTGTTGCATTTTGGGGAAGTCTAACATGGGCAGGACCTACACAGAGAATGGCAGGGCTCTGGGGAGCGTTGTGGAGCAGAGGGATCTCGGTCTGCAGGTACGTAGTTCGCTGAAGGTGTAGTTGCAGGTAGACAATGGACAATAGGTGCAGGAGTAGGCCATTCGGCCCTTCGAGCCAGCACCGGGGAAGGGATGGGGTAGAGACCCTTCTTCAGACTGTCAGGGGAGGGGGAGAAACAGAGATAAGGCAGCGTAAGGTGTGAAAACGAGACAAGGAGGATGGAGATGAAGGAACATGTAGAATAGATCATTGTTAGCTCGGGGAAGAAAACATCAAAGCAAACGAGGAAAGTCAGACTAGTCGGAGAACTGGGATTGGTGATGTTTTGGGCTCTTGTGTGCCCACCCTGCTGAGTTATTCCAGCACTTTGTGTTCTATTAAAAACTTTCAGTTTACATTGTAACAAACTATTTAACTTTATTAACTATTTAACTTCCCCGTACGCTAACACTATCCCACACACACTAGGGACAATTTTTACTTTTACCAAGCCAATTAACCTACAAACCTGTACCGTCTTTGGAGTGTGGGAGGAAACCGAAGATCTCGGAGAAAACCCACGGGGAGAACGTACAAACTCCGTACAGGCAGCAACCGTAGTCGGGATCGAACCCGGAGCTGCATTCGCTGTAAGGCAGCAACTCTACCGCTGCGCCAACGTGACTATAGGTAGGTGCTAAGGTACGTCCTTTTATTCTGTGGCTATGCCCTCTGGTCCTAGACTC
>JAXLNO010002180.1:0-26117 GCA_038087875.1 Malacoraja senta | reverse complement strand
CATTGCATAACTTCAGATACTACATGTCCGAGCTTGGTACGTTTTTCAAAGATTAGAGATGGGCGAAGCGCTGCCCAAACAATTAAAATAAACTTTTAGTTTAGCACTGAGTAAGTTGACAAAAGCTGACTGAGTTCAGTTCAAGCATTTATCAGTCACCTACCTTTTCATCTGGTTACAAATAAATCAAATCTCATTTTGTTTTGCACAGTGATTTGTAAGAATTAGCAGCAATCGCGATTGAATCCTTTGTTGTGTGAACTAAATGAAAGAGCAATTAGCTTCATGTGGTTTACTGCCAGAGTATCAACATGTTAACATTTGCAAATATGATCCCAGTAAATGAGTGTACTCCACACTTAAAGAATGGTTCCTATTTCTGTCAAGGAATTTGCTTAACTCTTGCTGTGCTGAACCTGAAGATGGTTTGGATCCAATTGTTGAATACTTTCTATATTTAATAGTAAATTGTGGCTAACCTAATTTCCCATTAATGTACCTGACTCTTCCAACCCACACCCGTCTCCAAAACTCCTTTTTGCACTTGCCTGTGGTGTACAACATCAGGTAAGAGGTGCATTACCTTTACATGCTGTGAGATTAACACACTCGTACTCGTGTCTTGAACACACAGTACTGCAGTCACTTAGCGGGTCAAGCAGCATCTCTGGAGGACATGAATAGGTTATGTTTTGGGTTGGGACCCTCCTTTAGACTCGTATATGTCATGATTTGACTGGATAGCATGCAAACAAAGCTTTTTGCTGTATCTCAGTACGTCGACATTTCATGCTGCCTCGATAAACATAGAAACATAGAAAATAGATGCAGGAGTAGGCCATTCGGCCCTTCGAGCAGCCAACATAATCATAGACTGGTCCCACCCTGTTCATAAGAGGTGAATAAGGGAGTGGGATAACATAGAACTAGTGTGAACGGGTGATTGATGGTCGACATGGATTTGATGGGCCGAAGGTCCTGTTTCCATGCTGTATCTCTAATCTAAACTGCAGTAAAATAATAGTGTGGGAAACTGGCGTTTAGAAATTGTAGCAATGGTCTACGGTTTGAAAATGCCAACTTCCATTAGAATCAATGGAAGGAATCTGCTAAAGTTGAGCGTTGCATTGTTTGCCATCAATGAGCCATTTGTTCATGGGATAATATACTTGGAGTTGCATGGAGGCTTTTAAATTGTCAACAAGGAACCAATGAACCCTCACGCCTTTTTTAATTATAGCATCTTTAGCTGAGTAACATGTTATAATTGCTTGCTATTGGTGTCACTAATTTGCAAGTGATAACTTTTCTCCTGTCAGCTTGTTTTAGTGTCAAAGTTGTATACCCACACTTTTATCCTCTTTTTACACAGGCAAGTTTAGAGGACATGGAGCAATCACCATTCAGCAGAGGGCAATGGGCTTCTCAGTCTCTGCGGGTCACTGCCAAAGAGCTGTCCATCGTTAATAAAAGAGGATCAGCCGCGCTCAGGGAGCGTTTTTCGAAGTAAGTAGTTGCACAATCTCTTAATGAAATTAAGTGGCTTTCTCCGTGTATGAAACATTGGCTGTGCCTGTTCTCGCTGCGTCTCTTGTTGCCCTGGAAGAATGATTTGGGCGGCATAGTGGAACAACTGGTAGAGTTGCTGCCTCAAAGCGCCAGGCACCCACGTTCAATCCTGACCTCGGGTGCTGTCTGTGCAGAGTTTGCACATTATCCCTCTGACTGCGTGGATTTCCTCGGGGTGCTCCTGTTTCCGCCCACATCCCAAAGGTGTGCGAGTTTGTAGGTTAATTGGCCCTATAAGTTGACCCTGGTGTGTAGGAAGTGGAATAACGTAGAAATAGTGTGAAGGGGTGATCGATGGTCGGCATGGACTCGATGGGCCGAAGAGCCTGTTTCCATGCTAAACTAAATGTGAGCCATTGATTGAGGAGTACTATTGTCACAGTGAATTGGGTGCAACAAATCAAACCCAAATCCATGAAGATGAGACTGTCCCTACAATTTGGCACAAAATTGTCACCTGTGAGCATGGTTAACGTTGTTGCTGGAAGAGTTAGGCTGTTCTCTGATGGATGTGCTGTGTGGGGGGAGGGGGGAGTGGTCTGTGTAGGGAGACCGTTTCCTTTCAGGCTGACAGTACAGGGAGCGTGTTGGGTACCAGTAGTATTCTTCATCCTGATGAGCACTGTATTGCACGCTCAGTTCGCAAGAACCAACCTGATCTCCCGGTGGCTCGGCACTTCAACTCCCCCTCCCATTCCAAATCCGACCTTTCTGTCCTGGGCCTCCATTTCCAGAGTGAGGCCCAGCGTATGTTGAAGGAACTGCACCTCGTATTTCGCATGGGTAGTTTACACCCCAGCGGTATGAACGTTGTGAAGGGTTTCAGCCCGAAACGTTGCCTATTTCCTTCGCTCCATAGATGCTGCTGCACCCGCTGAGTTTCTCCAGCATTTTTGTGGACCTCTAATTTCAGATAGTCCTTGTTTTCTCCCTCCTTCCCCTTCCCCTTCCCACCTCTCCCACAAGCCTCTTCCTTTCTTTTTCCCCCCCCGACATCAGTCTGAAGGATTTCGACACAAAACGTCGCCTATTCCTTCTCTCCATAGATGCTGCCTCACCCGCTGAGTTTCTCCAGCATTTTTGGCTACCTACAAGGTGCATTTTTGGCACACAATCGTCGAAAGAGCAATTGTCTATTTTTTGCAAACTCGTGGTGCTTGTTTTTGACACAAGTATAAGTGTGTATGCAACATGTAAAAAGACATTGAAAGGGACAACTTTTCCCTACAAAATTCCTGCAGTAAATCTGTGAAGCAGATTGTGTTGGAAGGAATGGCAAATGCTGGTTTAAACCGAAGATAGACCCAAAATGCTAGTAACTCAGTGGGACAGGCAGCATCTCTGGACAGAATGGGTGACATTTTGGGTTGAGACCTTCCTTCAGACTGAGAGTGGGTGGAAAGGGAAACGGGCAGATTGTGTTGGCAGCTAGTGGCAGACTTGGATTTGTGAATCTATCACTGCACTGGGTTTCTAAAACAGTTGGTGGTCTTCGACTGTCCTCTATCATCTGTCTGAAGAAGGGTCCCAACTGGAAACGTCATCTATCCATCTCCTCCAGAGATGCCGCCTGACATGCTGAGTTACTCCAGCACTTTGCACTTTGTACAAGATTCCAGCATCTGCAGTTCTTTGTGTCTCCTCTATTTATCTTTTTGGTGTCCATTTTTTTTTTCTCCTCTCCACTCCTGGAGGCATTGGTTCTCCAGCAACGGCTAACCATTTGCACAATGCCTGAATGCTGCTTGCTCACGTTTGAGCCACGGTGCCAACAATTGGACTGTGCCAAGTACGATCACCTTGTGTCTCAGCACGGCTAGTTTCCAGCACGTGTCCTCTGGATAGGTCACAATACCCAATTGGTAACTTTTCTCCCTACCATGTCTTTCCCTTCTCCACACTCTGCCACAACCAGGCAAACTGAGGATTGATCCATTTTATTCTTGCTCCAGCGATGAGTTTGCTTCCCAAAACGCATTACGTAGGTTACTGATATGTTCATCAGTCATAGGAGCAGAATTAGGCCATTCAGCCCATCGAGTCTATTCCACCATTCAATCATAGCTGATCTATCTTTCACTCACAACCCCATTCTCCTGCCTTCTCCCCATAACCTTTGACACCCTTACTAATCAATAATCCAGGCATAATTCTGGTAAACATCTTCTGCCCCCTTTCCAAAGGGACAAATAACATTGTCGATGTTCTTCTTTGACTTGCCCCTTGGTAATCCCAGTCTTCCCACTCTCTCATCAGGTATCAGAAGGCAGCGGAGGAAGCAAGCAGTGACCGAAGAAAGTTGGTAGGTGTTTCTTCAGATTGCTCTTCTTGGTGCTTTCTATTTTGTGTGTGTGTGTTAAGAGTGCACAGTGAAGGATCTGCTGTGTTTTGCTCATGAAAAATAAACTGGGCTGGAGCAGGTAGGTGAGGTCTACAGTTTGAAGAAGGGTCTTGACCCGAAACGTCACCCATTCCTTCTCTCCAGCGATGCTGCCTGTCCCACTGAGTTACTCTGGCTTTTTGTGTCTATCCTCTTCTATTTATGGATGGTCTCTCTGCTTGAATAACATGTAAAATGAAACCTTTCACTGCATCTTGGTACAGGTGACAATAATAAACTTAAACCTAATTTAGTTCCTTTTTAGAGCAGATATTTCCTGTTGCTTTCTGGATCGTGGCTGTTACTCTTCTCAAGGTTAAATGCCCATTTGGATTTGAAGTGTTAAAATAGTGAGGTGGGCCTCGATCCCAGTTCATCCAATAATCCCTTTTAATTCCTACAGGCTTTATCTAGCTATTTCTCTGTGCGGTAGGATAAGACGTGGACTGTTAAACACTTGGTGTTGATAATGAATTGCAAGCAGGTACAGTTCTTATAGGTTCTTTTTGAAGGTCGTTTATCTTGTTTGAAGATTAACTATCCCATTTTGTTAGTAATAGCAGCATTTGCTGAGACTTTCCATTGTTTTAATAATATAGCAGGCACAGTCTTGGGCAATTATAAATAAATAAATAAAAATCGTGGTTGGGCTGTTTCCTTCTGAAACCTGATTTGTTTAAGTCTTTAGAATTGGAATCGGCAAGCAAATTTGGGCTGTAATGTGCAAGTTAATTATTGTGGTAAAGGCATTGTGGTTTACCATGTATTTTAATTCAACTTTTTTTTTACCTAGTTTAGAAACATAGAAACATAGAAAATAGGTGCAGGAGTAGGCCATTCGGCCCTTCGAGTCTGCACCGCCATTCAATATGATCATGGCTGATCATCCAACTCCGTATCCTGTACCTGCCTTCTCTCCATACCCCCTGATCCCTTTAGCCACAAGGGCCACATCTAACTCCCTCTTAAATATAGCCAATGAACTGGCCTCAACTACCTTCTGTGGCAGAGAGTTCCAGAGATTCACCACTCTGTGTGAAAAATGTTTTTCTCATCTCGGTCCTAAAGGATTTCCCCTTAATCCTTAAACTGTGCCCCCTTGTCCTGGACTTCCCCAACATCGGGAACAATCTTCCTGCATCTAGCGTGTCCAACCCCTTAAGAATTTTGTACGTTTCTATAAGATCCCCCCTCAATCTTCTAAATTCTAGCGAGTATAAGCCGAGTCTATCCAGTCTTTCTTCATATGAAAGTCCTGACATCCCAGGAATCAATCTGGTGAACCTTCTCTGTACTCCCTCTATGGCAAGAATGTCTTTCCTCAGATTTGGAGACCAAAACTGTACGCAATACTCCAGGTGTGGTCTCCAGGTTGTTGAAGTCTGGGTACCAATGATCCATTGTGGGTCAATAGTGCAGGCCAGCAGTAATATACAGTAATTAAAAGTGGAATGGACTTAATGGGGTGCAAAGGTGCCCTCTTCCTTCGACCCTGTATATGCCAGTTATATTCTACCCCCTTTTGAGGACTAAATCACCTCTTGCCTTTCCTTCATCTCGAACTACTAATGTAAATTCTAATTGCGACTGAATCAATATCACTGTGATATGTTGGTGTTTGTTAGGCAAGGAAATGCTGTAAAGGTTCTCAACAAGGCCCTGGAAAATGTGGGCCTCTTCGTATCTTGCGGAGCCACCTTTTGGTGATGAATACATTTGCCATTGCCATGAATGCACCAGCCTTTGGTCAATTTAGGGAAAAGGATTTTGAAGACCATGACCTCAGACCTGGCACAAAATGTGTGGCTTTTCGGGCAGCAATGGTCCATGCATTTCTTAGTCTTGTGAGACTTGAATCATCCTGAACGGGCATCTTGAAACACTGGAGAAATACCAACAATAGTGTTTCTGTAAAATCCTCCAAATTCGCCGGGAGAGTAAGCGAACCAATGTTTGTGTCTTCCCAGCCCACCATCACCAGCACTGTGGCCCTAGTCGCTCAGTCAGCTGTTGGGCAGCCCATGCTGGAGGAACTCAGTGGCTCACACAGCATCTGTGGAGAGAATGGACAGGTGACATTTTGGGTTGAGACTTGTCTTCCGAATGAAGAAGGATCCCGACCTGAAATGCCACCTGTCCATTTCTCTCCACAGATGCTGCCTGGCCTGCTGTGTTCCTCCAGCACTTAGTGATTTGCTCAAGATTCCAGCATCTGCACTTTCTTGAGTCTCCATGCTGTTTGCATACCCAAGGCCAAGGAAACGTACTCTGAGCTGCCATGGGGGAGCGGTTATCAGGCAGACAGAGCAAACGACTGCCGTGCTTAAAGCCTCCAAGGTGCAATATTTCCACTGGCACCTGCCAATCTCTTGCTGCCAACGGCTCAAGATGGAGTAGAAGCACTGGGATGGTATTGAGGTTCTAGCGGCCGTGCCTGGAGCCCACAGCAGACTCTGGACAGAATGCCCCTCACCACGACGTACCCACCCACCCCATCGCACATCACCTGTCCCATCTGTACGGTTGAGTTTAGTTTATTGTCACGTGTACCGAGGTACAGTGAAAAGCTTTTTGTTGCGTGCTAACCAGTCGGCGGAAAGACAATACATGATTACAATCAAGCCATTCACAGTGTACAGATGATAAAGGGAATAACGTTTTGTGCAAGTTAAAGTCCAATCAAAGATAGTCCGAGGGCCTCCAATGAAGTAAATGGTAGAGGAGTGCATAGTACACAGTCGTCTTCAGGACTGAAACCAATGTGGAAATAAGTCATCCTCAATCCAGTGGGAGTTGTGTGAGAGGATCATGATTCATTTAGTTTCGATTGTTTTCAGAGATGCTATGTAGGCTTCTGTTTAAGTGGTAACCATTTGGATGATTTACGTGACGTAGATGAGTCTTGCTGCCTTGGAAGGGGCAAAAATCATGTCTCGCTATCTTAAACCCGAGGTTAACATCACAGTCTGGGTTTGTATCCCACCCTCGCCATACAAAAGGCCCAGCATACCAATGATGTCATTGATATGTTGTGTCAATGGCCGTGACTGTTTCATTTAACCAACTCCATTCAATCAGCAAGCTCTTTGGTCGAAGGTTACTGTGTTAACACTGCTTACTGTATGTCCATTATGTAAAAGATGTAGTAATAGGAAATGAGTCATTAATGATAGAACATAGCTGTCGCTGACTCATTTTATATCTTGGTCTATATTCTTTAGTTTTGAGTTTAAATGTAAATGCAAAATTTCCCAATTATAGCATGTAACTGGCTCATTTGCAAGTCCAGATAAGAGAGGAAATTATTTGCATTACATCAGGTAAATCTAAGGGAAAGTATTGCAAAAAATGTGCGGAATCCTCTGCGAACTATACACGGGATTCTAGCAAGAGGCTTGCTGTAGAGATTGGAAAACAATGTGAAACCTTGTTGGAGCAAGAGGCACAAGGGGTGTATGTGATGGCAGCCCATTTTACAGTGTGGGTTCAAGTGTTGTAGTCTGTGGGTCAACTGAGGTGGAAAGCAGTTGCTGAAGCCTGGCAGAGGGTAGTCTATAGCTGGCAGCTTTTGTTCTCCACACTGTGCAGGGAGATGCTGGACCCACTTTACAGGCCAGGCAGTAGCTACAGAGAGACGGCTACTCTTTCACGTTGGTGATCTTTCATCAGAACTGTGGAGAGGAATGGGTCTTAACATGCAGCGGTGGGGCAGGAGCAGGGAAGGAAATAAGAGATCTCTGCTAGGGTGAAAGGTGGGAGAGATTAAATGACACAAGGGGGTTGCTGGCTCAAGACATGAGGGAATGGAGCTGGGACGGGAGACGAGGGTGACGATGCATCCTTTTGATGGATGTGAAGGAATAGGTTGGTCAGTGGCATGGGTAAACAGTGCAATGAACAAGTTGTGGAAGCTTGCTTTGTGCAAAGTTACGGTTGTTGTTTAGTTTAGAGATACAGCACGAACTGGCCCATCGAGTCCACGCCGACCAGCGATCCCTGCACACTAACACTATCTCTCTCACACACACGCGCGCGACAAATTATAATTTTACCAACCCAATTAGCCTACAAACCTGTATGCCTTTGGTGTGTGGGAGGAAACCGGAGCTCATCACGGGGAGAACATGCAAACTCCGTACTGACGGCACCCGTAGTCTGGACCTGGATCGAACCCGGGTCTCTGGCGCTGTGAGGTAGCAATTCTACCGCTGCACCACCAGCTGTGTTACCTGCATTGTAACAATGCCACACTTCATTGGCTGGAAAATGCGTGCTGAACCTCTGAAAGGTGCACGAGAAGTGAAAGTCCTTTTGTTCAGGGGACAAATCCCCGTGCCCTGCCCAGGCTGACTGACAGCTCATGTTCAATTCTAGCTTGACTCTGAAAATTGGTATCAAAGAAGACCGCTGAGGATGAGCAATAAATGGCTCCTTGCCATTGTCTCATACTTCTGGGGAGCAATCTATTATTCTACCAATGGGGAAATGCATATCATCTGAAGTTGCAGTTGATAAAGGCAAGTCATTCCTGTTACTGACTGGACTATACTCTAAAAGCTGCAACTTATCCAGCCACAGCACAACGATGCATGCATCATTCTGCTGCGCTGCTGCTGCTTGCACTAACTCTGTATTCGTGCTCAAATATATAAAGAATATATTCGAGTGAGTATATAACGCAGGAGATGGACACGAGGGGGGCTGTGTGGACAGAGTGTGGCATTAACACCACCATTCACTGGAAATTTGAAACCAGTTAATTCCAAAGCCATCAAATCAACTTAAAATACGATTTAGCTTTTTGTTTTAAATAAAAAAAGTAAAACCTTGTTTTATGTTCCAGTGTTATGTGAAATCCTTAACAATTCCCTTCATTGTTCTTCCTTTTTCCTTATAAGGAGACCCTGCTGTTTTATCATTTCCTGCTCCAGTTTCCTGCCTTTCTGTTAAACCCCCAGGGCAGAAATGCCTGTACAAGTTGTAGCACTAAATGGTTGCAGCTGCCCATGAAACTCGAAGCACTGTTGACACGTATGTGCATGTGTATGTACCATTTCCTGCTTGCAGAACTGCACAAAAAACTTGCTTCGACCCATGCCGTGGGCATTCCTTTCCCGTAACCCGCTTTGTAAATTGTCTTCTTGCAGGGCACTGAAACTCCGGCCCCTAACCTGAGGAAGGGAATCCTGAGCATCTTGAAGAAGAAGTGGGAAGTTCCGGAATCTGCGGCACAACCTCTGCCTCCAAAGTCGCCTGTCAGAGTTATCCGACCTCTGGTCGTTGCTGTCAGCCCAAAACCAGACGCTAGTCTGGAGCTTCAGAGCAAGTCGGATCAGAATTCCAAGAGCCCCTCTGCCACAAGAATCAAGTCTCCCAAGAGCCCGGCAGCCTTGAGCAGATTTTCTTACCCTAGTGCAGAGAGCGACGGGCAGGCTTCGGGCTGGAAGATGGAGAGAGCGCTTTCAAAAGAGGGCAATGAGGTGGAGAACGGAACAGCACAGAACCCGACCATCTTCCCTAAAATTGAAAAGTTTAACGTCCCACTGAACAGCTTGAAGATGATGTTTGAGAAGGGTGATGCGAATGCTCAGTCCAAGTGCAGGCAGCACGAACTCCCAGTCAAGGTAAGTGTTTGCACACAACAATGCTGTTTGAGTTAAGCCAGAGAATCCTCGCTTCGTTCATTTTAAGTGAAATGATTTGCTTCTTGCTCTGATCTGAAATATTAGCGGAATCCTCTTTAACCTTAATTTCTGCTGCTTCAATATTAGTCACTTTAAATGAGTTTGAATTTTTGAAGTATTTTAAAATCAAGTTAATTAAGGAAACCAGTGATCAGCTCCCATGACATTTATTACAACTTTCTTTATTTCTTTAAAGAATAGAGTTGCTAATTCTCCAGCCAGCCTGGGTTTGTTTAAGATTTAAAATAAAATCTAATGTAAGTTTACATTCTAAGTCCCTCTTTGATATCTAGCTTTGGTTTGAGTTTGTTCATTCAGTAAAAAAAATTGGAAAGAGGAGAGATTTCCTTTTTAATGCCTTTTTAATCGAGCCTCAAATAGTGAATGTGTGTCTCTGCTGAGTCTCAAACTTGCTTTCTTCACTTTAGTTAGAGATACAGCATGGAAACGGACACTTCGACCCACCGAGTCCATGCCGACCATCGATCCCCCTACTTTCATTATCCCACTTTCTTGTCCACATTTAACACACTAGGGTTAATTTACAGGGGGCCAATTAACCTCTTGTGTAATTTATGGCAAGGATGCTGGACTAAATGCCAAAATATCGAGAGAAAAAAGAACTGCAGATGCTGGTTTATACAAAAGAGACATAAAGTGCTGGAGTAACTCAACGGGTCGGGCATCATCTCTGGAGAACATAGATAGGTGACGATTCATGTCGGGACCCTTCGAGGCTTAAAACAACTTTTCCCTCTGAAGGGTCCAGACCTGAATTGTCACCTATTCTTTTTCTCCAGAGATGCTGCCTGACCCGCTGAATTACTCCAGCACTTTATGTCTATCTAAATGCCAGAATAACTTGAGAAAGAGATAAATCTCTGGATAAAACAAATGGGTACGAATTATTTCCCCCTCCCAATCTGACACTTTCTTATTGCTCTTCATCTTCAGCTTGGTCACATGTCCTAAACTTGCCAATGTGCTATTCTTTGTACACCCCCTTTCGCAGACTATTTCAATCGGGAGCCTGGGAGGAAGAATGGCGTGGGGAGAGATGGTCCCAGGTTTCCCCATTCTCGGCTGCACTGAATTAGGGAAGGAATGGGGCTGTTGGGGGCTGTGCGGAGAAGGCAGGGGAATGGGGTTGAGAGGCCATGATTAAATGGCAGAGTGGTCGAATGGCCTAATTTGCTCCTAGAACTTTTTAAGAAAAGTTACCAAATTAACTACATTTAGCGGCATGGCTATGGAGGATGGAATTTGGTTCATTGTGGAGCCCCTCCCTCGATAGGTGACTGGCACACCCTTGGCTTGTTTTCAGTGAATGGGAACCACTTCTCCCAAATGTCATTGTCCAATTGAGTTGCAGGAGGTGGCCATTTAGATCATGGAGCCTGCCCTGGTATTTAGTGCACCTGATATAACTTGATCTGGTATTTGACAAGTTGTCTGTTCATACATGTAGGCTCTGATGGAAAAATCGTCTGTGGGACGATTGCAAACTGTTTTAACATGCAAGTGTGTGGCAACCTGCCGCTCCAACACAAACTCCTCCAGTCAGATAGGCTCCGAGGATTTTGTTAATTTAGCAGAATGCCCCAATATTTCTCACGTTATCTCATGAATTTTGGCAGTCACGCAAAAAATATTCTAATAGCCAAAAGCCCAATCAAGGAGGTTGTTTTAAAGACCATTTTAAAAGATGTGAGGGGCATGGAGGGAATTTCAAACTTGGGAGTTGGGAGCTGAAGGCATTTCAGAGTTCAATATTGGAAGCAGCGCAGATAATTTGGTGGGTGGCTGGTTCTCAGTTGATTATCTCCTGCTACTGTACACAGCCCTGGGTAGTGAACATTGCTCCTAGCCTCAAGCTGTATGATATGCTGGAGAATGGTTCACAAAGCCTTTGTGTTATGAGGACTGTTTCTCTCTTCACAGATGCTGCGAACCTCCTGAGTATTTCCAGCGTTTCCTATTTTGGAGTTAGTGTGAGCTCTTGAATGGAGTGGTTTTTGGATACAGCAAGTCCCACCTTTTTGGTTGGGAAGTTTTTATCATAAATGGCCAGTTACTCTTGATATCTGCACCTCTCATCGGTGAAAGTTTTGATGTGGCGTCAGGCACGGCTAATACCCGACTGGAAACTTGCACTGTGGCCGCTATCTGTCCCACCAAACGAGCTGCTCGGAGCTGGGATATTGTGCCTACATTGGGCAACTTTATGGGAATAGCACAAACTAGCTGCTGAGTTTTCTACATGGCAACAGGGTAGATGGTCTGAACCTTTTCCCCAGGATGAAAAAATCAAATACTAGAGGACTTGGCTTTCAGGTGGAAGGGGCAAAGTTTAATGAAGATGTGCAAGGTGTAATTTGTTTCTAGAGGGCGGTGAGTGCCTGCAATGCATTGCTGGCGGTGGTGGTTGAGGCAGGTACAACAGTAAGATCATAAGTGATAGGAGTAGAATTTGGCCATTCGGCCCATCAAGTCTACTCCACCATTCAATCATGGCTAATCTATCTCTCCCTCTTAACCCCATTCTCCTGCCTTTTCCCTATAACTCCTGACACCTGTACTAATCAAGAATCTATCTATCTCTGCCTTAAAAAAATATCCATTGTCTTGCCCTCGACAGCCCTCTGTGGCAACAAATTCCACAGATTCACCACCCTCTGACAAAATTCCTCCTCATCTCCTTTCTAAAAGAACGTCCTTTAATTCTGAGGCTCTGACCTCTAGTCCTGGACTCTCCCACTAGTGGAAACATCTCCACATCTACTCTATCCAAGCCTTTCATCATTCTGTATGTTTAAATGAAGTCCCCCCCCCAATTCTTCTAAACTCCAGTGAATATAGGCCCAGTGCTGTCAAACGTTTATCATCTGTTAACCTACTCATTCCTGGGATCCTACTCAAACCTCCTCTGGACCCTCTTCAGAGCCAACACATCCTTCCTCAGATATGGTGCTCACAATTGCTCACAATACTCCAAATGTGGCCTCACCATGATGCCCAGACTAAATCAGAGTTGGTCTGGGCATCATGTTCAGTACAGACATTGTGAGCCAAAGGGCCTGTTCTTGCGTTACACTATTCTATGTACAACACAGTTTACGCTTCAAGATGTGCTTTATTGCCAGTAGATTACCAAACGACATCACCAGGCTGTGTGTGGGTACATAGAACATGGAACAGTACAGACCAAGAACAGGTCCCTTCGACCCACGATGTCTGTGCTGAACATGATGCCAAGTTAAATTAACCTTCTCTGCCAGCACATGATCCATATCCCTCCATTCCCTGTACAGCCATGTGCCTATTTAAAAGCTATGAAAGGTGATGTGGAAGAATTTAGTGTGAAGCTTTTGAAGAAATGCTATTTTAAACCAAAGTAATTGCTGTTTGAGTATTAATCCTTCTACTCACAACCATGGGCTGGTGTGTGTGTGTCGGCCTATAGACAAACTGTATGGATCCTTCCCGATACTGCATACAGAAATAATATTTGTATGAAGACCAGGGTAAAAGCTCCCACAGGCCAAGGAAAAGTACTTTTTTTCCTCTCTGAGAAAGCCTGCATACCTCTGACTGGTGCTTGTGCGGATGACAGGATGTTGAGAGCAGAGCTTTGTACGTGATAAATCGCCAACTGATTCTCATGATCTATGCGGTCATGCAATGAAACACTGGGCTCTTTTTGGTCCACTTATCTCGAGCACATGATTTAGTTTTGCAAAGTTATTTTGTTCTACTTTCCTGTCTTTTTATAACTTTGTTTTTGCCTTTTAACAGATTGGGTTGGAGCAAACGACCCAGTAAGGAGGCGTTTGCCTTTTGGCCTTTTGACATTTGCTGCTTGATAAACTAATGCTGTGTTGCGCCATGGCTTTTCAATTTGTAGCTGGCAGATCGCAAAGGGCTGCTGGTCTGGTGGTTCATGTCCTCGTTAAAATGGGTCTGTTGATTTGGCAAACCTTCATCTCTGTATTTTGAACCTTAAAATGTAACACTTGCCTGTGCAGCGATTAGTGTCTGTAATTTTATCTAAAGTCTTTGACCCATCGAATCCCATTTTTAGCAGCTTCAAACCAACCATGCTGTTGTACTGATTAATTTAAATAATCCAAGCCAAAGTGACTCCCCCACTAACTGGTAAGCATGTACCACATGGTTCCAGTACTTAAAGTTTTGTTCTATTAAGTAATCTCTGCAGGACACGACCATGGGCGGCACAGTGGGTAAATTGCTGCCTTGTAGCGCCAGAGACCCCGGTTCGATCCCGACTACAGGTGCTGTCTCTACGGAGTTTGTACATTCTCCCTGTGACTGGATTTTTCTGGGCGCTCCGGTTTCCTCCCAACATACTCCAACAGGTTTGCAGGTTAATTGGCTTTGGTAAAATTGTAAGTTGTCACTGGTGTGTAGGATAGTGCTAGAATACGGGGTTATCGCAGATTGGCTCGGACGTGGTGGGCCGTGGATGGCAGTAATCGTCGTAAAAGAAGTAAGATTGTGAACAAAATGCAAGTATCGCTCTTCATGGAGTTTTTGCCCGAGTGTTGATGAATGCCAGTGCGATGGAGTTCATCGATGGGGGGGGTTAATGCCCTCGCCTTGCTGCCTGGGTGTGTTGTGAACTGCAAGTGAATCTGCTTCTTTTAGTTCATGTTGTCTGACATTTGCTTGCTGAAACGTGCCTAAAAATTTACTGAAGCGCTCAATGGTGCCAGTACACAAATGTTGAAATGTACTGTAATCCAAAACATTTGCCCTCTGCAGACTACACACATTTCCTACTGTCTGCGCTAATATTGTATATGGGTGATGGAGGCATTTTGTGGTTATCCTCCTTTTAATCCTTTTTCTTCTGTTTCCTTTTGCACTTTTTCATCGCTTCCCATGGCATTTCTCAGCTTCTTCACCTTTTTTTTTTAATCTTCTAGGTTGTGCCCCACCCAAGCCTGTCAGGCATCAAATCTTTCCTTGGCTGTGATTACTGGAGCACATCAGAACCAATCCCAATCCTGCCCGTGCACATACTCTGTACAGGAGCTTGTGACTGAACTTGGCTGTTTGATTGTTTGGTCTATGTGTTGTCTCATCCCACCTCTCTGCCCTTCAAAGTGAGACTACTTGCTTCTGTTCTGTGTCTGCGGGGGCCACAGAACAAGGAACTAAATCTGCCTCTTCCAAGAGGCAGATACAAAGGACAGGGGAAAATAGCTTACCATTTTATTTTGTTTGGGCATTTCTACAATTTGCAACCAAAGATCTGATGCAGTTTCTTTGGAAATTGTCATCTTCGATTAATAAAATGTGGCTGGTCTTTAACTGACGTTAAGCTGCTTTGTCAAAAGAGGTTGAACAAAGTGTAAGGAGTTATCTGTAAATCTGGATTTGAACTCTGAATCGGCCACTCTTCAAAGAGGTGCAAATTGTTAGGGGTAGGGAGTTCAATGGCAAAATGGCTTCCGTTGCCCTGAAACCATCTTGTGGCAGCAGAGTCACTCTCTGTGGTGTAGAGTCCCTGTTGCTCACTCCTCACCACACTGCTTACTCTTTCCCTGTCACCACCACATCCATGCTGGCCTCCTCTGCCAAGAGTGGTCGGCACGTTGACCAGCATCCGTGGAGAGAAAACGTAGACACCAGGAGCTGCAGGTGCTGGCTTACAAATAGAAAACAGTGTGGGGAAAACCCAGTGGGTTCTCCTGATCTGCTGAGTTGCTCCAACACTTTCTGTCTGGAAAGAAAGTGAGTTAATGTTAAAGAAGGATCACTTCCATTTAGTAGCACATTAATTTCAGAAACTCTTTGACTTAAAAAAAAAAAATCAGGATCATGATGACTTCAGCCATGCTTCAGTGAAGAGCACACTGCCCTCCCAAGTCATAAGGATGTGGTATCAAGTTCAACCCGACTCTGGTGAAGCTCCAGTGGGTTTGCTGGAGAGGTGCTGCACTGTCACACACACACACAGAAACTGAAACCCAAACTATACACCCAGCGTCCAGACTAATATTTCTACAGCATTCAATTAAAAAAAAATTTAAACCTGACTACTATCACATTGCTATTTGTTGAAATTGAATGCACCATTTCCTATATAACTGCAGTGAATCCACAATGGCGCAGCAGTAGAGTTGCTGCCTTAGAGCACCAGAGGCAGCACCTCTTGTCAGGGTCAAACCCGGGTCTCTGGGGCTGCAAAGCAGCAACTGTACCGCTACGCCACTGCCACCCGAAATCATCTTTATCATCGTCTTTCTCCACTCCGCGTTCCTATCCATCAGAAATCCTCATCAAGATTCTGTCTGGTGCTGGTTTCAACATATCCAAAGACTATTCTTCCACTGCCCTTTGAGAAAGACGCACCCTCTGAAAGGGAAAACAAAAAACCTTTCATCGGTGCGATTAATTGGATAGTTCAGCCACAGAGCGGGCATGGGACACAGACCCACATCTCATCATGGCCGAGTTGGGCCGAAAGGTCTGTTTCCGTGCCCTATTCTGTCTCCTGTGATTCTACTTGCTGCCATTTTGCCACAACTGTCACTGATGCTATCAGGAAAGGCTTGGAGAAAGTTGATGAGGGAAGGAAGGACATTTCTTTTAGCTATGCAGATCAAATGTACCCCTTTGTGCAAAGGGTTTTTTGAATCTGAGCCGCTGCAGCAAGCCTGACTACTGTTTGTGCTAAAGATATTACTTGTAAAGGAATAATAATGCAGATAGGTATCACACTGATCTTTTCAGTTTAGTTCGTTGTTCAAACATGGACCACCAACCCAGGAAGAATATTTTTAAAACAAATTAATGCCTTGGGCAAAATGTAGGTAATTCAATTACCAACAGCATATGGAGTCGCAAATTATTTTAGGTGCTTGACGATTTTTTTCACCATCTGGAAATGGGATTAAAGGGGCCCGTGATCACTGCAGATGGGGTCAAGTCTTGTGTGTGAACGCTGCGAGGCTTTTGAACTCTTGTTAATCCAGATGGCAGTGCAGTGCTCTCATTAGCAGCATGTAAGTTTATTAAGACTCGTGTGATGCAATCATATGGGTCTGAAACCTGGGCAGATGGGTCTCCAGAGCCTTTGCTTCATTGTCTGAGTTTCTTTACGCTAGGTGCAATTGCATCTGCTACTTCTACTCAGTCAGTCAGGCTAATCGTGACTGTTTCAGATGGCAGACAAAGATGATTTGATTAAATAAGTGATTTGTGCTTCGTTCAACAAAAGATAACGTGAAGAGCAAGTTGATTGCTTTCAGCTGCAATTGATAGCCAAATCATGCAGTCGTGTGCTTCAATTAATGAGATATTGAAGAGTGAATGAGAATCGTCCTGAAGTGCTTCCTCCCAGATAAATGTTTCTGGATCGTATGTGCTGAGTGTTTTTGTTCTCAAGCAGGCTGCCCGAGATCGGCACCACAAGTCTGACGTTTCCAAGAAGTGGTTAGACAAGACTGCAGAAGGCAGCTGTCTGATTGAAGGCGTGGTGGAGAACAAAGCCAGGGCCGGGAGCACAAGTGGCTTTAAATCTGATGATTCGGGTAAGAATTTGTTTATACGTTCGGCTGGGAAGAAGAGATTGCGTCTCTGCCTTTGTTGTGTTCACTAAATCATTCACGTGTTTGTAGAAGAGGCAGTTATATTGAGTTCGGAGAAGTACCTTGCTACTGGAGGAGGTATTTAGCATTATAAAGCTTTTAAATTGTGAATGAAAGCAGTAAAGGTGTCCTTGGCCTTGACTGTGTAAAGTTTAGCAAATGTGCATTTTGTAACGGACCAATCTGTTTACATTCTGCAAGCTGCTGTTTCATGTTGCACTTATAATGCAGAGACCGACCGGGCTTCAGGAGAAGCTACTTCCCCACAGCCATCAGGCTATTAAACTTGGCTCGGACAAACTCTGAACATTAATAGCTCATTATCTGTTTATTTGCACTTTATCAGTTATTTATTCATGTGTGTATATATTATATAATGGTATATGGGACACACTGATCTGTTCTGTAGTCATGCCTCCTATGTTCTGTTGCGCTGAAGCAAAGCAAGAATGTCATTGTCCTATCAGGACACATGACAAAAACTCTCTTGAATCTTGAAGTGATTCTATGATAATGGGTGGTATAGAAAGAGGCCAGATTCCATGGCAGAATTGTTTTCCACAGCAGCCTGAAGCACTTCAGCCTCTTAGCCCTGTGTCCAGCTTTCAAGTTTTGTACTGCTGTTGGACTGAAACCAGCTCTTTATCTTTTTGTTTCACAGTGCCTGCTGCTTTGGTGGCAGGCACACCATCACGTTTACATTGCCAGTAAACCACTGATTTCTTTTCAAGTGGTCAGTGCAAAGTCTGCCTTCTTAAAAACTGGTATCGTTGCCAAAATTGACTTGCTGCGTGAAAATGGGCATTTGTAAAAACTAAACCCCAGTGTCCTCTGAGCTACATGTTACTGTATTGTTCAATATTCTTGCTAATTGTCGTATTAGCATTTCAATGCTGCGTGTGCTTCAGCATGGGCCATCCATTAGTTAGATCACAGTGGAACATAGTATTAAATCACAAGCGACTGCAGATGCTGCAGATCTTGAGCAAAAAAAAAAAAACTGCTGGAGGAATATTGAGTCACACCATTTAGTGAAACCACCTAACAAAGGGATGCTCTTTGGAGGCGAATAGTCACTTCCTGACTAGCTGCTGACTCTTTTTAACATGGCGCAGAGTGCAATGGTTACCCGTTGAGAATGTATAAGAAACAACTAAATTCAATAACTTAATAACCCTAATGCTAGTGCAAAAAAGCCCAGGGTGCCCATCAAATCTTATCAATCGCTTGCTAATCGCAAGACTGCGTCCAACTGTTGTCTGTGCGTTGATCGTATTGCTAGATATGAACTGTTTTGGGAGAAAAATATCTTGGTCTGCCCACGGTAGACCAAACGTGTTAAACAGATTGGTCAGATACTGAGCTTTACACAGTGAGAAATCATGAGAAATAATCACTGAATTTTATTTTAAATGAATGTACCTGCATGTTATACTGTTTAGTTTTGGAGATGCAGCGCAGATAGTCCACTGAGTTCGCACCGACCAGCGATCCCCGCACTTACCGATGCACCCTGAGGACAATTTACAATTTTACAGAGCCAATTGGCCTACAAACCTGGATGTCTTTGAAGTGGGGGGAGGAACCAGAGATCCTGGAGAAAACCCACATCGGTCATGGGGAGAACATACAAACTCCGTGTACTCAGCACCCGTAGTCACATCGTACCCGGGTCTCTAGCCCTATAAGGCAGCAACTCTACTGCTGCGCCACCATACTGCCCGCACTGTTGAAGTGGCTTGCTATGTGTGTGACAGCCTTGCTGCAAGTTTCAGTGGGTTCATCCATTACAGTGCAGGTACTACTTCTGTTCAAGTGGTACTTTCTGAATGTCCAGGGAGCAACGATGGTGGCCATGGTCAAGTGTAACTGAAGTAGCGCTACTCCCTCACCACTGCAGTGCACCACTGGCTCACTATTGTTTGTGATGTTTGCTTTTCAAATGTATTCAAGTATTCCGCCTGTCTTCGTCTTGCAAAAACGGATGCATTAACAGCATGTCTCAATCTCGTCGTTCACCTCATCAACTGCAACTCTCCAGAATGCAGCTTTCTTTCAACTATTTAGACGTTCATTTGAAGAGCTGCTTTCAAGATGTTTAGCAGAATTCCTGTTCAATGGGATGTGGATTTGTACATTCCAGCTCTCCCTATCATTTTCCCAAGTGTGTTAATGCATGCATTAGTGTAATATCTTGTGCATCTGGGTGGGTAGCAGTGGAGGAGTGATAAAGGCCAGAATGTAGAGTAGATCTGGTCATTACCTACCAAAGGGATAAAACTAAACCATGGATCTTTTCAGCCCTGGAAGATGGATGGTTATTAAATAACTGAGGCAGAGGGAGGAGTAAAGCAGCAGTCTAGAGTAAGGCACGCTGACTCCTGTCACTGGAGTAGTGAGCAAACAGTCCTTGTGAAAGCAACCCAAGTGTTTCTGCCCACAAGCTTTTCATCCCTGCCACTTTCCCTTTGGGCTCCCTATATATCACCGTGTCTCCTACTTGCCCTTTGCTTGGCACAGTCCCAAAATAGATGGAACATCTGTCCATCCAGCTGTTCTCACACACTCACTCACTCACTCACTCACTGACTCTCTGTGCCAGAGACTCCCCACTTCCATTCTGTGAGCGGCCATGTGTATGTGTGCGCTATTGTGATATGGTGTTTTGCTTGGAGTAAGAGGGTGTCTATGTAATCCGACAGAAAAGGTGAAGAGATAATTGCTGGCCTAGGGCAAGCTTGTGTTCCACTTGTAATAGAATGCCTTGGGCACAAGCTTGGCGCCAGGCACGTGCCATCAGGATAGGCAAGGTAGGCACTGCCTACCCTGACTAAAATTGTAAAATGATAATTATTTAATGTAAATAGTAAAGGCATGGGAGAATTATACCTACCTAAGAGATCGATCTCTTAGGTAGGTATAATTCTCTGTTTCATGCGCAGTACATTTAATACCCCCCCTCCCCGTCTCTTGTTAAAACATAACCGATATCTGCAGTGTGGGTGCCCAATCCCATTTATCAAATCAGTGGCACTCAGTAGCCCTCTCCCAGACAGATTGTGTTTTCTTGTTGCATCCCAGGGAAGTGTGCACGGAGGTTCCAGGACTTGAATGTGTTCATGTCCTGGGATCTGCTCCTCAAGTTGTGCTGACAGTTTTCAAACATTCCAGCTGCCCCGTCTGTGTCATTTCCTGTTGACTCATCTCCCCCCCCCCCCCCATACAGCCAATATTTGTTAGCCTTTCTCATTTCATGATTTAGCAATTTTCCAAGTGAGGCCATTTCCTGTATGCAAGTCAAATGCATTTGGTGCATTTCTGCATGTGGTGGGGGGGGGGGGGGGGCGCAGAGATCAAAGAGGGGCCATTGGAGACTACTTTGCACCTTTTTTGGTGACGTATACATGGCGACACTTTGCATACTTTGTGTATGGCATGCAACTGTGACTTGTCACGTGATAATAAAGTATCACTCGACATGATCTACATGTAAAAACCCAAAACGTCACCTATTCCTTCGCTCCATAGATGCTGCCTCACCCGCTGAGTTTCTCCAGCATTTTTGTCTTCGATTGTTCCAGCATCTGCAGTTCCTTCTTATACATGTAAAATGTATGCCATTTTCTCCCCTTTCAGCCTAAAATTAAAAGACTATCGTTGACTAATCGCATCTAGAATTAGCCTCGTTTCCCTTCTTTGAAAATGAGGACAACGTTTGCCTGGTGATCTTTGGCCAGATGGTGATTCCCTTCAATGTGTAGAGCTTTTTGTTTTGCTACCTGTTTTGTTGGAGTTGGGTACGTGCTCTGCGCCTCATTCTTTGAGTGATTCCTGCACTCTCTTCTCTTGTCATTTAAAACCAATCCACATGGAGACTCTCATCACTGATAAGCGCAAATAATGCTTCAAACGGGGCAGAAAGCTCCTGGTCGACCAGGCGCTAGTTATCTCCACCCTCTGTACAAGTCTGCGATGTGGGCTACCCATGGGGGGGGGGGCACCTTGGGCCAGCATTTTCTGTGTACATTTGTGCTGGCTTCCGTGACCAAGCACTGATGATGTAACTACACTCGTTCAGCTCTTGGGCAAGCAATGCCGTTCATGTTCCAAACCAAACTCCCAAAATTCACCCAGGGAAGAGGATCACTATTTGTAGGAAAGAACTGCCAATGCTGGTTTAATCTGTCTGAACCTCAGTCTGACGAAGGGTCTCGACCTGAAACATCACCCATTCCTTCTCTCCAGAGATGCTGCCTGACCCGCTGAGTTACTCCAGCATTTTGTGTCTCCCTTCGAAGAGGAGCACTAGGTGGACAGATGAAATTATTTTAAAGATGTTGGTCAAACCTATCTTGGGGAGAGGTGGGGGAATGTAACATCCTCCCTGACTGGGCGAATCCCTGGCCCACAATCACTTGCTGTATTGAAAATCTCATACTTGTGTTACTTAACTTGACTTAATGTATGAAAGTGTGCACCACTCCCTCAACTGCCCTCTTGCCCACACTGCCATTTTCCAAATATGTACAAATCCAGAATCAACAAATTTACCCCCTGGGTCGGCAAAATGTATCCCCTGGGGGTCAATTGACCCCAGGTTGGGAACCCTTGGTTTAGACTTCCAGCATGGAAACTGGCCTTTTGGCCCACGAGTCCATGCCGACCAATGATCACCCATACACTAGTTCTATCCAACATACTTGGGCCAACTTGCAGAAGTCAATTAACCTACAAACCTGCGCATCTTTGGTGTGTGGGAGGGAACGGCAGTGCCCAGAGAAAACCCACGCAGGTCACAGGGAGAACGTGCAAGCTCCGTACAGGCAGCACCCGTAGTCGGGATCGAACCCAGGGCACTGTTGCTGTAAAGCAGCAACTCTACCACTGTGCCACAATAATTCTCAATGAATGAATAAGATTCATTCAACCATGGATCATTTGTTCTGAAAGATCTCCGAAGTCTTTGGGTTGTGCCTTTGTTGCCTGTCTTCCCCTAATGTTCAGGGTGTGGGGGGTGGAGGGGTAGTATGGGTGTAGAGGAGGAGGAACGGCAGGTAGATGGGTCTGCCGCTTGGTGTTTGGCATTCTGTCCTGTTCCAGGATATGGATGGCTACTTTTTTAAAATATTTTCTTTCTTTTCAACTGGATCATGTGGTCTCGGAGCTGTGTGCTCTCACAGTCCAGTTTTAATTCAACAAAGCTTTCAACTGTGGCATTTAAAACAGACCATTAAAACACAAGTCTAATGCCACGGTTTGTACTACTGTACATTGCTTCTAATAAAAATACAAATAAATAAATAAAACACAAGTTTATCGCATTGTGAGTTTCCATGTGGGACTGACTTTTTAAAATGTTCCTCCTTTAAAAACTCTGAGTGCTTGTTGGGGATTGAACCGGTGAGCAGCAGCAGAGATGAGGGAGGGGATCTCCTGTTGTGCAGGGCGGAAAAGGGGCCTGAAGCAAGCTGCCTCCCCTCCGGCAGGAGAACTTTCACCTGCGTGCTGCAGCATTTCAAGGGCAAGGCGTCTTGTATCATCTGATGCCGAGCAGCTGATGAGCAGTTGGCAGAATCTGTCAGGAGGAGGAGAGGCCGTGTTCCATTGACTCATTTCTACAATTAGTCCACATTAGTATTCAGGCCTAATCTGTTATTAAATCTGAATGTAATTAGAGAGCATGTTGAGGAGGAGCCACATTATACAGCAGATGCTGGGCATCTTTTGGTTTATGTGACAAAGCAATTTGTAAGTTTCTTATTATAATCATTTTTGTGGTTTTTTTAAGGTATGAATGTTTTTGGGAGTTCCCTTTTGTACTACCGTGGCACAGGCCCCATTCAATTTTTGCATCAAATCTGAGCTCTAACTGGGCGGCAGCAGTAGGATTGTTCTAAGATGAGCTGGCAGAATGACTGGGTTCACAGCTGTGACTGCTGTAGATGAACTGCCAAACCTTTAGTTTGGAGAAACAGGCCCTTTCGCCCACCAAGTCCGCGCCGAGCAGTGATCCCGCTAGCTAGCACTATCCTACACATACTAGGGGCAATTTGCAATCTTTACCAAAGCCAATTAACCTACAAACCTGCACATCTTTGGAGTGTGGGAGGAAACCAGAGCACCCGGAGAAAACCCACTGGGTCACAGGAGAACGTACAAACTCCATAAAGAGAGCACCCGTAGTCGGGATCGAACCCGGGTCTCTGGCGCTGTAAGATAGCAACTCTACTGCTGAGCCACCGTCTTGGAGGAAGAAAGAATACTGGAGCCCATCAGCCCCTGTCCTACTGTCATCTTTTAAAATGAACCGATTCAGAGTCACACGGAAACGGCTTCTACAGCAACTGAATGGAATTCAGAAACCGAATAGGGGCAGGCTGTCAGCAAGAGAGCAGTAGATTGAGCTGTTCACTCTGTACGCCACGGTCAATCCGTTCTCTCCTGTGTTCCTGGAGGTTTGCGAATCAGTAACAGTACTTCTGCCATTGCATTAGTGACAGGTCAGTATTTGGGGGATTTTGCCATTTCTGCAATTGATTGAGATGAGCAACATCGCCATGATGCTGCCTGACCCACGGAGTTACTTCAGAACTTTGTGTCTTGCCTTTGCTCTGCTTGGCTCGTTCCCAGCACGTGGTTATCCTGTGAGTTGGGAGTCTTTTGGGGGGGGGGAGCTTTGCTTGGTAATGTTGCCTTGATGGCAGGTAAACCCCGAATGCTTCTTGCAACCCTCTCGCAGTGAGAATAATTTCGAGAGCATTTGATTTTTTTTAGCTCTTCCCAAATGACTACTCTCTAGATTTTAAACGCCTTGACTAGGTATTGTGCTCTTTCAGCGTTGGTATATAATGGGTCTGGTTCATGAGAGTATGTATATTGATGGTAGCGTGGAGATTTGGCTGCTAATGCTGGTTCCGTGCCTTTCATGCTGTAGTCATTTTTAAAATCTGGCCAACTGAAAGGAAAAAGAAAATGTAAAAGGCCATGCAAAAAAAAAGTGTGTCCTAATTCTAAAGTCAATGATAAAGTTAAACAGTCACACAGTTAAACAGACAATTATAAAGTCAAATATGATCTGTAATCATTTGCAGATGCGTAGGTCCGTTCCCCCTTTATCCTGGTTGATGGTGTAGGGGTAACATGGTGGGTGGGGAAATGCATAATAATTGATGGCAGTCTAATTGTGTTTGTATTGTATAGTGCTGCTTTCTTTGATCTGGCGACTGTGTTCATTAACGTTGCATTTGGCTCTGTTTGCACTTCATGCAGACCATACCTCGCCGGGAACGAGCCCTGATAAAACTGAATCTAAGGTTGGTACGGAAGTTGGCAGACATGCAGGAGCAGACATCAGTGAAAGACAGAATGGCATTGTACCAGGCTGCTGCATCACAGAAGGAGACCAACCTCCAATCTCCTACAGTAAACACCTTTTTGAATACGCTTCCATCTGCGGCGCACTGATTGTAATGCACCATGAAGTAATGTTGTTGAGGACTTCTGCTATAATCTTGCTCTTGCTGTAGAGTTGGGACATGCACTAAGAAGTTCTAATTGTGCCCACTATGCTTTTGCTGAAGATCATACCTGCACTTTGTAGCTGAATCAAAATCTAAGCCTGCTAACCCGACCGATTCCGATTTTTATTTTGCATGCATTACTTGTCCCTTCCCTCTCACCCCCACCCTTCACCTTCAACATGATTGGCCCGCACACTATGCGCCTCTCCTGTAACCTTGAAGGTGCGAACTTTGAGTAAGAGGGAACTCAAAGATGCAGATGCTGGTTCACACCCAAGACAGCCACAAAATGCTGGAGGAACTTAGCGGGTCGGGCAGCATCTCTGGAGAAAAGGAAAAGGTGACGTTCGGGTTGAGACCCTTCTTCAGACTTGGAGAAGAGTCTCGACCCGAACTTCACACTTTTGTTTTCTCCAGCGAAGGTGAGAACTTCAATGCTTTATCTGCTTTATCTGTCACACAAGTCTACTTGTGTCTGCAACAGGCTTGTCAATGAGCCATCAAAGGACCAGCGCACATTTTGTCTCTGGGGGACGGTGGCACAAACATGTGCTGGCGGCTGCACCTCCAGCGGTTGTCCCCTACACTGCGGCCAAACAAAGCGCACTCGCTATTTTGCAGGCAAACGCAGCGTACAGTTTGCGCACAGCAAGTTCCCACAAAACCTGGCGATAATTGTCCATTAATTCGCTAGTTGGATGAATGTTGGCTCAGGCAAGCAACTATTTGCTTTAAAAAAAAAAAAATGGTGGCATGGGATCTTTAATGGGTAAATTGGGGCTTTTGTTTTCACATCTCCAACCACACCTCCACCGATGCATCACTCCCTGTGGATAGCAGAGATGCCAGCAAACATGCAGCTTGAGTCTGTAGCCTTTGAACACTGCAGTACGAGTTGTGCCAATTGGGCTGAGCTGCTTGTTTACTGTGTCTCTGCTCTGTAATTTTAAAACTCTATCTTCAAGCACTTTCCCCTGAAAAGCAAAGTGGCGCAAATCTTTCCTGCGTGCCGCCGCGTCAGACTCTGAACTTGAGCCCAGTGATATCTGGTTACTGGATAAGTCGTGCATCATTATCAAGGGGGAGGGGTTGCACAAATTGTTCTTGTACTGTTGTCCTGCAGCAGCAAACCTTTTCCTCAGCTGCCTCAAACTGTCCGCATCACCCACTGCTTTTGGGCCAGCATTTGTTTGCCTTGTGTTCTGCTGAGACCCTCTTTTGTGTCACTGCTGGGGTTGTCCCTCCCGGCTTCAAGGTCCGCATGCAGTCGTTAGTCTGTGTGGTATTGGGTATATTTGCTTAGCGGTAAGTTACTGAATTTATATCCCGAAGGCTATTAATGATCCAA
>JAXLNO010002179.1:0-60400 GCA_038087875.1 Malacoraja senta | reverse complement strand
GAGTGGAGGGAGGGGGGAGAGGTGAGAGGGGAAGAGTGTGGGAGTGAGGGGCAGAGGGGTAGCGGGGAGTGGTGCAAGAGAGAGGGAAGGAGGTGGGGGGGAGATGGGGGTGAAGAGGGTGGTGGAGGGGGAAGAGAGGGGGTGGGAGGGGAGGAAGGGGGAGAGGAGAGATGGGGAAGAGTGTGGAGGGAGAGTGGGAGGGGTAGGTCCATCTGTTCCCCATTCCCTATCACCCCCAATCCTCTTTCTCTATTCCCACACACGTGATGACCCTTCGACACACGCTGCGGGGTTGGGGGGAGGGGCTGGGGCTGGGGCTGCTGCAAAGGCATATGTAAATGAATCCATTCAGATTGGACATGTGTGAGCATTAGGCATTGTGACATCACACGACGGAACCTTCACCAACATTCTATGGGTGAGAGCTGTTTTTTGTTTAACATTTTGACATTTTGGGGGGGGAGAAGGATTTTATTAGAAACGTTTACATAAACACGACGAAATTTAATCAGGAGCGGCTACTCGTAAAGAAAAGTGAAATCTCTACCGAAATGGAAAAAATCTCGGCGTTTCTGCGTGCGGTGTTGGCGTAACGCGGTATCAAAGAGTTGTGTGAATCTGTGGCCATTTAGGACTGAGATGAGGAGAAACTTTCCCACCCAGAGAGTTGTGTGAATCTGTGGAATTCTCTGCCACAGACGGCAGTGGAGGCCGATTCACTGGATGTTTTCAAGAGAGAGTTAGATTTAGCTCTTGGGGCTAACGGAATCAAGGGATATGGGGAGAAGGCAGGAACGGGGTACTGATTGGAGATGATCAGCCGTGATCATATTGGATGGCGGTGCTGGCTGGAAGGGCCGAATGGCCTCTACTCCTGCACCTAATTTCTATGTTTCCACATATGTGGAAGATTGCAAGAGTATTTTTCTCGTGACGCGGATAAAAGTCTGAAAATTAGGACTTCTGGTGGCGCCATGTTGGACTAACAGACGTGCACCTAGCTCCTCTCCCGAAAAATTTCACGATTTATCGTGTAAAACGGGTCCAGAAATCGGGATTGTTTTTAAAAACCTTACCGGAGCTTCTGGTTGTCGCGCTGATGATGTCATCAATAAGCGCGATGTTTTAAACGGTGGTTTAAAGCCCTTTAAATGAGTAAACTGCCTCCAGCTGTGAGCCCTCAGAGAACAGTGAAAAAGCTGCTGAGAGACCAGAAGAAGTCTGAAGCAGAAGTTACCTCTGAAGTCTCTGAAGTCTCTGAAGTGGCTGCAGAAATGGATACAAGATCTAAGAAAGAGTTTGATGACTTGAAGAAATCAGTGAAAAATATGAAAGATGAGATTTTGGATGAAAATAAAATGATGATGGAAAATATGAAGGAAAATATGAAGGAAAATATGAAGGAAAATATGGCAAATATGATGGAAGGAATGGAGAAGATGATGAGGGATTTAAATGCTGGTAATCAGAAGGGCTATGGATGCTAGCAATCAGAATATGATTGATTCACTGGACATTATGAATAAACGAATTGATGAGGTGAAAGATGGACTATCGGAGAGAATGGACAAGATGGATGAACCTACTACGGACAAGTTCACGGCTGTGCTTGAAACAGTAGCTGCAAGTATGCGCACAATTACGGAATTGGAGAAAAACACGGCTCGAGTGGTTGAAGACATGGCAAAACTGAGGCAAGAACATGAGCAAATGAGGCGAGAAAATGAACAAACTTCACTACAGATGGTGACTCAACTTACTAAAGTTTCAGAAAAATGCCTGGACCTGGAAGCTCGCTCTAGACGTCAGAATTTGAGAATTCTTGGAGTCTCAGAGGGAGCCGAGGGGGAGGATGTGCGTGAGTTTGCCATGGGCTTGCTTAAACAACTGCTGAATCTTTCCAAAGAACCGAAAATCGAAGTGGCTCATCGTGTCCCAAGATTTAAACAAAGATCTGGTGCGGGAAAAACTTATCCACGACATATTATTGTGAAATTTCGGGATATTTTAGAACTGGAAGATGTTATGAGCAAAATCAAATACGGTGTGCAACTGCGGCTGGACAATGACACTATTAAGATATTCAGGGACTACCCGTATGAAATTGTGCAAAAAGAAACAAATTCGAGAAGGTTAAGGATCTTTTAAGAGGGAGAGAAGGGATCAGATATGGGGTTTTTTATCCTGCGAAAATGCGTATTTCCTTTAAGGGTTTTGAAAAGTCATTTGTTAAGCCTGAAGACACGTTTAAATATGCCCAAACTATCGTTGAAAAATAGAAATCAAAGGGGGGTTTGGCAGATCTGAACCATTCTAAGCAATGCTTTGTCTTGGGATAGCTAGACTGTTATCTTTGGAATGTTGAATCAAGGACACTTTCTGTTCAAAACGAGTAAACAGCTGAACAGACAGGAATGGTATATACCAGAAGCATTTACTTGTTTATTAGATTATAATATTAAAATCAATTGTAAGAACTTATCCTATTAACAACTTAATAAGTTATGCATGTTAGATTAGAATACTAACAAAAACAAAAATAAAAAATAACGAACTAACATACTAATATGAATTTTTAATAAATTGAAACCTTATCTATAAGTGGGAGGAGGGGATGATAAACGAGCACCTGGCTTAGGCCCAGGGGCACGTCTCGTTAACCCCTTCAACCAACAGTTGATTCTTATTGAAGTCAAAAGTATCGGTTTAATAATTAGTAGCTAAAATTGCGATATATATATGATATGTTATAATGAAATATACAGGGTAAAATTGTATTATATATCTGAATGTGAGGCCCCGTTTTAATATTTTAATATGTTATGATTAACCAAGAGAGCGGAGCTATTTGTTTAACAACACAATGGAAGTCAAAACAAGGTTTTTTCCCACCTACAGGTGGGACACTCGCTACACTGCCGACTATATCAGACACTGTATCTTCACTTTTTTAGTTTTTTTTATTATCACATAAACTCACATGTTTGTGTTTTGTGTTTAGTGATAAGCGTAAAATGGATATACCAACAAAACTCAAAAATTCAAAAGCTCCCCCAATACCCAAAGACCTGGGATATGGATGCACCACAAGATTTAAAGGTACTATAATTATTCAAAATGCATGACACCAAACAAAAGAACCTAGGAGGAATCTCATTTTGTAGTTGGAATATAAGAGGTATTAACGAACCTATTAAAAGGGGTAAGATACTAGCTCAGCTGAAACTGTACAACTCCGACATTACCTTCTTACAAGAAACACACTTAAAATCTCAGGATCAAGTTAGGTTGAGGGCGAAATGGATAGGTCAAACATACCATTCTTCATTCACTTCGAAATCTAGAGGCACGTCAATCATTATAAGAATTGAAAATGCAAAAGGTGGTTTGCTTTGAAAATGATATAGGTGGTTTGCTTTGAAAGTGCAAAAAGGTTTGCTATAAAAAAGCAGTAGATGGTTTGCTTTGAAAATGGAAAAGGTGGTTTGAAAATGCAAAAGGTGGTTTGCTTTGAAAATGCAAAAGGTCGTTTGCTTTGAAAATACAAAAGGTCGTTTGCTTTTAAAATGCAAAAGGTCGTTTGCTTTGAAAATGCAAAAGGTGGTTTTCTGGTTTGCATTGAAAATGCAGAAGCTGCTTTTTAATGGAAATGCAACAGGTGGTTTGCTTTGAAAATGCAAAAGATGGTATGCTTTGAAAATGCAAAGGGTGGTTTGCTTTGAAAATGCAAAAGGTCGTTTGCTTTGAAAATGCAAAAGGTGGTTTTCTGGTTTGCATTGAAAATGCAGAAGCTGCTTTTTAATGGAAATACAAAATGTGGTTTGCTTTGAAAATGAAAAAGATGGTATGCTTTGAAAATGCAAAAAGGTTTGCTTTAAAAAAGCAGTAGATGGTTTGCTTTGAAAATGGAAAAGGTGGTTTTCTTTGAAAATGCAAAAGGTGGTTTCCTTTGAAAATGCAAAAGGTGGTTTGCTTTGAAAATTCAAAAAGGTTTGCTTTAAAAAAGCAGTAGATGGTTTGCTTTGAAAATGGAAAAGGTGGTTTGAAAATGCAAAAGGTGGTTTCCTTTGAAAATGCAAAAGGAGGTTTGCTTTGAAAATACAAAAGGTCGTTTGCTCTGAAAATGCAAAAGGTCGTTTCCTTTTAATATGCAAAAGGTCGTTTGCTTTGAAAATGCAAAAGATTATTTGCTTTGAAATTGCAAAAAAGTGGTTTGCTTTGAAAATGCAAAAGTGGTTTGCTTTGAAAATACAAAACGTGGTTTGATTTGAAAATGCAAAAAGTGGCTTTGTTTTAATATGCAAATGGTGGTTTGCTTTGAAAATGCAAAAAGTGGTTTGCTTTTAAAATGCAAAAGGTGGTTTGGTTTGAAAATGCAAATGTTGGTTTTCAATGAAAATGTAAAAGGTGGTTTGCTTTGAAAATGCAAAAGGTGGTTTGGTATAAAAATGCCAAAATGTGGTTTGCTTTGAAAATGTAAAAGGTGGTTTGCTTTGAAAATGCAAACGGTCGTTTGCTTTGAAAATGCATAAGGTGGTTTGCTGGTTTGCATTGAAAATGCAAAAGCTGCGTTTTAATGGAAATGCAAAATGTGGTTTGCTTTGAAAATGCAAAAGATGGTATGCTTTGAAAATGCAAAAAGGTTTGCTTTAAAAAAGCAGTAGATGGTTTGCTTTGAAAATGGAAAAGGTGGATTGAAAATGCAAAATGTGGTTTCCTTTGAAAATGCAAAAAGGTTTGCTTTAAAAATGCAATAGATGGTTTGCTTTGAAAATGGAAAAGGTGGTTTTCTTTGAAAATGCAAAAGGTGGTTTGATTTGAAATTGCAAATGTGTGATTTGCTTTGAACATGCAAAAAGGTGGTCTGCTTTGAAAATGCTCAAGGTGGTTTGCTTTGAAAATGCAAAAGGTGGTTTGCTTTGAAAATGCAAAAGGTGGTTTGCTTTGAAAATGCAAAATGAGGTTTGCTTTAAAAATGCAGTAGATGGTTTGCTTTGAAAATAGAAAAGGTGGTTTGCTTTGAAAATGCAAAAGATGGATTGCTTTGAAATTGCAAAAAAGTGGTTTGCTTTCAAAATGCAAAAGGTGGTTTGCTTTGAAAATACAAAACGTTGTTTGATTTGAAAATGCAAAAAGTGGCTTTCTTTTAATATGCAAATGGTGGTTTGCTTTGAAAATGCAAAAGGTGGTTTGCTTTGAAAATGCAAAAGGTGGTTTGCTTTGAAAATGCAAATGTTGGTTTTCATTGAAAATGTAAAAGGTGGTTTGCTTTGAAAATGCAAAAGGTGGTTTGGTATAAAAATGCAAATGGTGGTTTGCTTGGAAAATGCAAAAGGTGGTTTGCTTTGAAAATGCAAACGGTCGTTTGCTTTTAAAATGCAAAAGGTGGCTTGCTGGTTTGCATTGGAAATGCAAAATGTGCTTTTTAATGGAAATGCAAAAGGTGGTTTGCTTTGAAAATGCAAAAGATGGTATGCTTTGAAAATGCAAAAAGGTTTGCTTTAAAAAAGCAGTAGATGGTTTGCTTTGAAAATGGAAAAGGTGGATTGAAATTGCAAAAGGTGGTTTCCTTTGAAAATGCAAAAAGGTTTGCTTTAAAAATGCATTAGATGGTTTGCTTTGAAAATGGAAAAGGTGGTTTGCTTTGAAAATGCAAAAGGTGGTTTGATTTGAAATTGCAAATGTGTGGCTTGCTTTGAACATGCAAAAAAAAGGTGGTCTGCTTTGAAAATGCTAAAGGTGGTTTGCTTTGAAAATGCAAAAGGTGGTTTGCTTTGAAAATGCAAAAGGTGGTTTGCTTTGAAAATGGAAAAGGTGGTTTGGTTTGAAAATGCAAAAGGAGGTTTGCTTTGAAAATGCAAAAGGTCGTTTGATCTGAAAATGCAAAAGGTCGTTTGCTTTTAATATGCAGAAGGTCGTTTGCTTTGAAAATGCAAAAGGTTGTTTGCTTTGAAATTGCAAAAAAGTGGTTTGCTTTGAAAATACAAAATGTGGTTTGCTTTGAAAATACAAAACGTGGTTTAATTTGAAAATGCAAAAAGTGGCTTTGTTTTAATGTGCAAATGGTGGTTTGCTTTGAAAATGCAAAACTTGGTTTTCAATGAAAATGTAAAAGGTGGTTTGATTTGAAAATGCAAAAGGTGGTTTGCTGGTTTGCATTGAAAATGCAAAAGCTGCTTTTTAATGGAAATGTAAAAGGTGGTTTGCTTTGAAAATGCAAAAGGTGGTTTGCTTTGAAAATGCAAAAGGTGGTTTGCTTTGAAAATGCAAAATGAGGTTTGCTTTAAAAATGCAGTTGATGGTTTGCTTTGAAAATAGAAAAGGTGGTTTGCTTTGAAAATGCAAAAGATGGATTGCTTTGAAATTGCAAAAAAGTGGTTTGCTTTCAAAATGCAAAAGGTGGTTTGCTTTGAAAATACAAAACGTTGTTTGATTTGAAAATGCAAAAAGCGGCTTTCTTTTAATATGCAAATGGTGGTTTGCTTTGAAAATGCAAAAGGTGGTTTGCTTTGAAAATGCAAAAGGTGGTTTGCTTTGAAAATGCAAATGTTGGTTTTCAATGAAAATGTAAAAGGTGGTTTGCTTTGAAAATGCAAAAGGTGGTTTGGTATAAAAATGCAAATGGTGGTTTGCTTTGAAAATGCAAAAGGTGGTTTGCTTTGAAAATGCAAACGGTCGTTTGCTTTTAAAATGCAAAAGGTGGTTTGCTGGTTTGCATTGGAAATGCAAAAGCTGTTTTTTAATGGAAATGCAAAAGGTGGTTTGCTTTGAAAATGCAAAAGATGATATGCTTTGAGAATGCAAAAAGGTTTGCTTTAAAAAAGCAGTAGATGGTTTGCTTTGAAAATGGAAAAGGTGGATTGAAATTGCAAAATGTGGTTTCCTTTGAAAATGCAAAAAGGTTTGCTTTAAAAATGCATTAGATGGTTTGCTTTGAAAATGCAAAAGGTGGTTTGCTTTGAAAATGCAAAAGGAGGTTTGCTTTGAAAATGCAAAAGGTCGTTTGCTCTGAAAATGCAAAAGGTCGTTTGCTTTTAATATGCAGAAGGTCGTTTGCTTTGAAAATGCAAAAGATTGTTTGCTTTGAAATTGCAAAAAAGTGGTTTGCTTTGAAAATGCAAAAGGTGGTTTGCTTTGAAAATACAAAACGTGGTTTAATTTGAAAATGCAAAAAGTGGCTTTGTTTTAATGTGCAAATGGTGGTTTGCTTTGAAAATGCAAAAGGTGGTCTGCTTTGAAAATGCTAAAGGTGGTTTGCTTTGAAAATGCAAAAGGTGGTTTGCTTTGAAAATGCAAAAGGTGGTTTGCTTTGAAAATGCAAAAGGTGGTTTGCTTTGAAAATGCAAAAGGAGGTTTGCTTTAAAAATGCAAAAGGTCGTTTGCTCTGAAAATGCAAAAGGTCGTTTGCTTTTAATATGCAGAAGGTCGTTTGCTTTAAAAATGCAAAAGATTGTTTGCTTTGAAATTGCAAAAAAGTGGTTTGCTTTGAAAATGCAAAAGGTGGTTTGCTTTGAAAATACAAAACGTGGTTTAATTTGAAAATGCAAAAAGTGGCTTTGTTTTAATGTGCAAATGGTGGTTTGCTTTGAAAATGCAAAAGGTGGTTTACTTTTAAAATGCAAAAGCTGGTTTGCTTTGAAAATGCAAATGTTGGTTTTCAATGAAAATGTAAAAGGTGGTTTGATTTGAAAATGCAAAAGGTGGCTTGGTATAAAAATGCCAATAAGTGGTTTGCTTTGAAAATGTAAAAGGTGGTTTGCTTTGAAAATGCAAAAGGTGGTTTGCTGGTTTGCATTGAAAATGCAAAAGCTGCTTTTTAATGGAAATGTGAAAGGTGGTTTGCTTTGAAAATGCAAAAGGTGGTTTGCTTTGAAATGCAAAAGGTGGTTTGCTTTGAAAATGCAAAAAGGTTTGCTTTAAAAATGCAGTAGATGGTTTGCTTTGTAAATGGAAAAGGTGGTTTGCTCTGAAAATGCAAAAGATGGTTTGCTTTGAAATTGCAAAAAAGTGGTTTGCTTTGAAAATGCAAAAGGTGATTTGCTTTGAAAATACAAAACGTTGTTTGATTTGAAAATGCAAAAAGTGGCTTTCTTTTAATATGCAAATGGTTGTTTGCTTTGAAAATTCAAAAGGTGGTTTGCTTTTAAAATGCAAAAGGTGGTTTGCTTTGAAAATGCAAATGTTGGTTTTCATTGAAAATGTAAAAGGTGGTTTGCTTTGAAAATGCAAAAGGTGGTTTGGTATAAAAATGCCAAAAAGTGGTTTGCTTTGAAAATGCAAATGGTAGTTTGCTTTGAAAATGCAAACGGTCGTTTGCTTGGAAAATGCAAAAGGTGGTTTGCTGATTTGCATTGTAAGTGCAAAATCTGCTTTTTAATGGAAATGCAAAAGGTGGTTTGCTTTGAAAATGCAAAAGATGGTATGCTTTGAAAATGCAAAAAGGTTTGCTTTAAAAAAGCAGTAGATGGTTTGCTTTGAAAATGGAAAATGTGGATTGAAATTGCAAAAGGTGGTTTCCTTTGAAAATGCAAAAAGGTTTGCTTTAAAAATGCAGTAGATGGTTTGCTTTGAAAATGGAAAATGTGGTTTGCTTCGAAAATGCAAAAGGTGGTTTAATTTGAAATTGCAAATGTGTGGTTTGCTTTGAACATGCAAAAAAAGGTGGTCTGCTTTGAAAATGTTCAAGGTGGTTTGCTTCGAAAATGCAAAAGGTGGTTTGCTATGAAATTGCAAAAGGTGGTTTGCTTTGAAAATGCAAAAGGAGGTTTGCTTTGAAAATGCAAATGGTCGTTTGCTCTATAAATGCAAACGGTCGTTTGCTATTAATATGCGAAAGGTCGTTTGCTTTGAAAATGCAAAAGATTGTTTGCTTTGAATTTGCAAAAAAAAAGTGGTTTGCTTTGAAAATGCAAAAGGTGGTTTGCTTTGAAAATACAAAACGTAGTTTGATTTGAAAATGCAAAAAGTGGCTTTGTTTTAATATGCAAATGGTGGTTTGCTTTGAAAATGCAAAAGGTGGTTTGCTTTTAAAGTGCAAAAGGTGGTTTGCTTTGAAAATGCATATGTTGGTTTTCAATGAAAATGTAAAAGGTGGTTTACTTTGAAAATGCAAAAGGTGGTTTGGTATAAAAATGCCAAAAAGTAGTTTGCTTTGAAAATGTAAAAGGTGGTTTGCTTTGAAAATGCAAAAGATGGTATGCTTTGAAAATGCTAAAAGGTTTGCTTTAAAAAAGCAGTAGATGGTTTGCTTTTTAAAATGGAAAAGGTGGATTGAAAATGCAAAAGGTGGTTTCCTTTGAAAATGCAAAAATGTTTGCTTTAAAAATGCAGTAGATGGTTTGCTTTGAAAATGGAAAAGGTGGTTTGCTTTGAAAATGCAAAAGATGGTTTGCTTTGAAATTGCAAAAAAGTGGTTTGCTTTGAAAATGCAAAAGGTGGTTTGCTTTGAAAATACAAAACGTTGTTTGATTTGAAATTGCAAAAGGTGGATTGCTGATTTGCATTGAAAATGCAAAAGCTGCTTTTTAATGGAAATGCAAAAGGTGGTTTGCTTTGAAAATGCAAAAGATGGTATGCTTTGAAAATGCAAAAAGGTTTGCTTTAAAAAAGCAGTAGATGGTTTGCTTTGAAAATGGAAAAGGTGGTTTTCTTTGAAAATGCAAAAGGTGGTTTCCTTTGAAAATGCAAAAGGTGGTTTGCTTTGAAAATTCAAAAAGGTTTGCTTTAAAAAAGCAGTAGATGGTTTGCTTTGAAAATGGAAAAGGTGGTTTGAAAATGCAAAAGGTGGTTTCCTTTGAAAATGCAAAAGGAGGTTTGCTTTGAAAATACAAAAGGTCGTTTGCTCTGAAAATGCAAAAGGTCGTTTCCTTTTAATATGCAAAAGGTCGTTTGCTTTGAAAATGCAAAAGATTGTTTGCTTTGAAATTGCAAAAAAGTGGTTTGCTTTGAAAATGCAAAAGTGGTTTGCTTTGAAAATACAAAACGTGGTTTGATTTGAAAATGCAAAAAGTGGCTTTGTTTTAATATGCAAATGATGGTTTGCTTTGAAAATGCAAAAAGTGGTTTGCTTTTAAAATGCAAAAGGTGGTTTGGTTTGAAAATGCAAATGTTGGTTTTCAATGAAAATGTAAAAGGTGGTTTGCTTTGAAAATGCAAAAGGTGGTTTGGTATAAAAATGCCAAAATGTGGTTTGCTTTGAAAATGTAAAAGGTGGTTTGCTTTGAAAATGCAAACGGTCGTTTGCTTTGAAAATGCATAAGGTGGTTTGCTGGTTTGCATTGAAAATGCAAAAGCTGCGTTTTAATGGAAATGCAAAATGTGGTTTGCTTTGAAAATGCAAAAGATGGTATGCTTTGAAAATGCAAAAAAGGTTTGCTTTAAAAAAGCAGTAGATGGTTTGCTTTGAAAATGGAAAAGGTGGATTGAAAATGCAAAATGTGGTTTCCTTTGAAAATGCAAAGAGGTTTGCTTTAAAAATGCAATAGATGGTTTGCTTTGAAAATGGAAAAGGTGGTTTTCTTTGAAAATACAAAAGGGGGTTTGATTTGAAATTGCAAATGTGTGATTTGCTTTGAACATGCAAAAAGGTGGTCTGCTTTGAAAATGCTCAAGGTGGTTTGCTTTGAAAATGCAAAAGGTGGTTTGCTTTGAAAATGCAAAAGGTGGTTTGCTTTGAAAATGCAAAATGAGGTTTGCTTTAAAAATGCAGTAGATGGTTTGCTTTGAAAATAGAAAAGGTGGTTTGCTTTGAAAATGCAAAAGATGGATTGCTTTGAAATTGCAAAAAAGTGGTTTGCTTTCAAAATGCAAAAGGTGGTTTGCTTTGAAAATACAAAACGTTGTTTGATTTGAAAATGCAAAAAGTGGCTTTCTTTTAATTTGCAAATGGTGGTTTGCTTTGAAAATGCAAAAGGTGGTTTGCTTTGAAAATGCAAAAGGTGGTTTGCTTTGAAAATGCAAATGTTGGTTTTCATTGAAAATGTAAAAGGTGGTTTGCTTTGAAAATGCAAAAGGTGGTTTGGTATAAAAATGCAAATGGTGGTTTGCTTTGAAAATGCAAAAGGTGGTTTGCTTTGAAAATGCAAACGGTCGTTTGCTTTTAAAATGCAAAAGGTGGTTTGCTGGTTTGCATTGGAAATGCAAAAGGTGCTTTTAATGGAAATGCAAAAGGTGGTTTGCTTTGAAAATGCAAAAGATGGTATGCTTTGAAAATGCAAAAAGGTTTGCTTTAAAAAAGCAGTAGATGGTTTGCTTTGAAAATGGAAAAGGTGGTTTGCTTTGAAAATGCAAAAGGTGGTTTGATTTGAAATTGCAAATGTGTGACTTGCTTTGAACATGCAAAAAAAAGGTGGTCAGCTTTGAAAATGCTAAAGGTGGTTTGCTTTGAAAATGCAAAAGGTGGTTTGCTTTGAAAATGCAAAAGGTGGTTTGCTTTGAAAATGCAAAAGGTGGTTTGGTTTGAAAATGCAAAAGGAGGTTTGCTTTGAAAATGCAAAAGGTCGTTTGATCTGAAAATGCAAAAGGTCGTTTGCTTTTAATATGCAGAAGGTCGTTTGCTTTGAAAATGCAAAAGGTTGTTTGCTTTGAAATTGCAAAAAAGTGGTTTGCTTTGAAAATACAAAATGTGGTTTGCTTTGAAAATACAAAACGTGGTTTAATTTGAAAATGCAAAAAGTGGCTTTGTTTTAATGTGCAAATGGTGGTTTGCTTTGAAAATGCAAAACTTGGTTTTCAATGAAAATGTAAAAGGTGGTTTGATTTGAAACTGCAAAAGGTGGTTTGCTGGTTTGCATTGAAAATGCAAAAGCTGCTTTTTAATGGAAATGTAAAAGGTGGTTTGCTTTGAAAATGCAAAAGGTGGTTTGCTTTGAAAATGCAAAAGGTGGTTTGCTTTGAAAATGCAAAATGAGGTTTGCTTTAAAAATGCAGTTGATGGTTTGCTTTGAAAATAGAAAAGGTGGTTTGCTTTGAAAATGCAAAAGATGGATTGCTTTGAAATTGCAAAAAAGTGGTTTGCTTTCAAAATGCAAAAGGTGGTTTGCTTTGAAAATACAAAACGTTGTTTGATTTGAAAATGCAAAAAGTGGCTTTCTTTTAATATGCAAATGGTGGTTTGCTTTGAAAATGCAAAAGGTGGTTTGCTTTGAAAATGCAAAAGGAGGTTTGCTTTGAAAATGCAAATGTTGGTTTTCAATGAAAATGTAAAAGGTGGTTTGCTTTGAAAATGCAAAAGGTGGTTTGGTATAAAAATGCAAATGGTGGTTTGCTTTGAAAATGCAAAAGGTGGTTTGCTTTGAAAATGCAAACGGTCGTTTGCTTTTAAAATGCAAAAGGTGGTTTGCTGGTTTGCATTGGAAATGCAAAAGCTGTTTTTTAATGGAAATGCAAAAGGTGGTTTGCTTTGAAAATGCAAAAGATGATATGCTTTGAGAATGCAAAAAGGTTTGCTTTAAAAAAGCAGTAGATGGTTTGCTTTGAAAATGGAAAAGGTGGATTGAAATTGCAAAATGTGGTTTCCTTTGAAAATGCAAAAAGGTTTGCTTTAAAAATGCATTAGATGGTTTGCTTTGAAAATGCAAAAGGTGGTTTGCTTTGAAAATGCAAAAGGAGGTTTGGTTTGAAAATGCAAAAGGTCGTTTGCTCTGAAAATGCAAAAGGTCGTTTGCTTTTAATATGCAGAAGGTCGTTTGCTTTGAAAATGCAAAAGATTGTTTGCTTTGAAATTGCAAAAACGTGGTTTGCTTTGAAAATGCAAAAGGTGGTTTGCTTTGAAAATACAAAACGTGGTTTAATTTGAAAATGCAAAAAGTGGCTTTGTTTTAATGTGCAAATGGTGGTTTGCTTTGAAAATGCAAAAGGTGGTCTGCTTTGAAAATGCTAAAGGTGGTTTGCTTTGAAAATGCAAAAGGTGGTTTGCTTTGAAAATGCAAAAGGTGGTTTGCTTTGAAAATGCAAAAGGTGGTTTGCTTTGAAAATGCAAAAGGAGGTTTGCTTTAAAAATGCAAAAGGTCGTTTGCTCTGAAAATGCAAAAGGTCGTTTGCTTTTAATATGCAGAAGGTCGTTTGCTTTAAAAATGCAAAAGATTGTTTGCTTTGAAATTGCAAAAAAGTGGTTTGCTTTGAAAATGCAAAAGGTGGTTTGCTTTGAAAATACAAAACGTGGTTTCATTTGAAAATGCAAAAAGTGGCTTTGTTTTAATGTGCAAATGGTGGTTTGCTTTGAAAATGCAAAAGGTGGTTTACTTTTAAAATGCAAAAGCTGGTTTGCTTTGAAAATGCAAATGTTGGTTTTCAATGAAAATGTAAAAGGTGGTTTGATTTGAAAATGCAAAAGGTGGCTTGGTATAAAAATGCCAATAAGTGGTTTGCTTTGAAAATGTAAAAGGTGGTTTGCTTTGAAAATGCAAAAGGTGGTTTGCTGGTTTGCATTGAAAATGCAAAAGCTGCTTTTTAATGGAAATGTGAAAGGTGGTTTGCTTTGAAAATGCAAAAGGTGGTTTGCTTTGAAATGCAAAAGGTGGTTTGCTTTGAAAATGCAAAAAGGTTTGCTTTAAAAATGCAGTAGATGGTTTGCTTTGTAAATGGAAAAGGTGGTTTGCTCTGAAAATGCAAAAGATGGTTTGCTTTGAAATTGCAAAAAAGTGGTTTGCTTTGAAAATGCAAAAGGTGATTTGCTTTGAAAATACAAAACGTTGTTTGATTTGAAAATGCAAAAAGTGGCTTTCTTTTAATATGCAAATGGTTGTTTGCTTTGAAAATTCAAAAGGTGGTTTGCTTTTAAAATGCAAAAGGTGATTTGCTTTGAAAATGCAAATGTTGGTTTTCATTGAAAATGTAAAAGGTGGTTTGCTTTGAAAATGCAAAAGGTGGTTTGGTATAAAAATGCCAAAAAGTGGTTTGCTTTGAAAATGCAAAAGGTAGTTTGCTTTGAAAATGCAAACGGTCGTTTGCTTGGAAAATGCAAAAGGTGGTTTGCTGATTTGCATTGTAAGTGCAAAATCTGCTTTTTAATGGAAATGCAAAAGGTGGTTTGCTTTGAAAATGCAAAAGATGGTATGCTTTGAAAATGCAAAAAGGTTTGCTTTAAAAAAGCAGTAGATGGTTTGCTTTGAAAATGGAAAATGTGGATTGAAATTGCAAAAGGTGGTTTCCTTTGAAAATGCAAAAAGGTTTGCTTTAAAAATGCAGTAGATGGTTTGCTTTGAAAATGGAAAATGTGGTTTGCTTTGAAAATGCAAAAGGTGGTTTAATTTGAAATTGCAAATGTGTGGTTTGCTTTGAACATGCAAAAAAAGGTGGTCTGCTTTGAAAATGTTAAAGGTGGTTTGCTTCGAAAATGCAAAAGGTGGTTTGCTATGAAATTGCAAAAGGTGGTTTGCTTTGAAAATGCAAAAGGAGGTTTGCTTTGAAAATGCAAATGGTCGTTTGCTCTATAAATGCAAACGGTCGTTTGCTATTAATATGCGAAAGGTCGTTTGCTTTGAAAATGCAAAAGATTGTTTGCTTTGAATTTGCAAAAAAAAGTGGTTTGCTTTGAAAATGCAAAAGGTGGTTTGCTTTGAAAATACAAAACGTAGTTTGATTTGAAAATGCAAAAAGTGGCTTTGTTTTAATATGCAAATGGTGGTTTGCTTTGAAAATGCAAAAGGTGGTTTGCTTTTAAAGTGCAAAAGGTGGTTTGCTTTGAAAATGCATATGTTGGTTTTCAATGAAAATGTAAAAGGTGGTTTGCTTTGAAAATGCAAAAGGTGGTTTGGTATAAAAATGCCAAAAAGTAGTTTGCTTTGAAAATGTAAAAGGTGGTTTGCTTTGAAAATGCAAAAGATGGTATGCTTTGAAAATGCTAAAAGGTTTGCTTTAAAAAAGCAGTAGATGGTTTGCTTTTTAAAATGGAAAAGGTGGATTGAAAATGCAAAAGGTGGTTTCCTTTGAAAATGCAAAAATGTTTGCTTTAAAAATGCAGTAGATGGTTTGCTTTGAAAATGGAAAAGGTGGTTTGCTTTGCAAATGCAAAAGATGGTTTGCTTTGAAATTGCAAAAAAGTGGTTTGCTTTGAAAATGCAAAAGGTGGTTTGTTTTGAAAATACAAAACGTTGTTTGATTTGAAATTGCAAAAGGTGGTTTGCTGATTTGCATTGAAAATGCAAAAGCTGCTTTTTAATGGAAATGCAAAAGGTGGTTTGCTTTGAAAATGCAAAAGATGGTATGCTTTGAAAATGCAAAAAGGTTTGCTTTAAAAAAGCAGTAGATGGTTTACTTTGAAAATGGAAAAGGTGGATTGAAAATGCAAATGGTGGTTTGGTATAAAAATGCGAAAAAGTGGTTTGCTTTGAAAATGCAAAAGGTGGTTTGCTTTGAAAATGCAAACGGTCGTTTGCTTTGAAAATGCAAAAGGTGGTTTGCTGGTTTGCATTGGAAATGCAAAAGCTGTTTTTTAATGGAAATGCAAAAGGTGGTTTGCTTTGAAAATGCAAAAGATGGTATGCTTTGAGAATGCAAAAAGGTTTGCTTTAAAAAAGCAGTAGATGGTTTGCTTTGAAAATGGAAAAGGTGGATTGAAATTGCAAAATGTGGTTTCCTTTGAAAATGCAAAAAGGTTTGCTTTAAAAATGCATTAGATGGTTTGCTTTGAAAATGCAAAAGGTGGTTTGCTTTGAAAATGCAAAAGGAGGTTTGCTTTGAAAATGCAAAAGGTCGTTTGCTCTGAAAATGCAAAAGGTCGTTTGCTTTTAATATGCAGAAGGTCGTTTGCTTTGAAAATGCAAAAGATTGTTTGCTTTGAAATTGCAAAAAAGTGGTTTGCTTTGAAAATGCAAAAGGTGGTTTGCTTTGAAAATACAAAACGGGGTTTAATTTGAAAATGCAAAAAGTGGCTTTGTTTTAATGTGCAAATGGTGGTTTGCTTTGAAAATGCAAAAGGTGGTCTGCTTTGAAAATGCTAAAGGTGGTTTGCTTTGAAAATGCAAAAGGTGGTTTGCTTTGAAAATGCAAAAGGTGGTTTGCTTTGAAAATGCAAAAGGTGGTTTGCTTTGAAAATGCAAAAGGAGGTTTGCTTTAAAAATGCAAAAGGTCGTTTGCTCTGAAAATGCAAAAGGTCGTTTGCTTTTAATATGCAGAAGGTCGTTTGCTTTGAAAATGCAAAAGATTGTTTGCTTTGAAATTGCAAAAAAGTGGTTTGCTTTGAAAATGCAAAAGGTGGTTTGCTTTGAAAATACAAAACGTGGTTTAATTTGAAAATGCAAAAAGTGGCTTTGTTTTAATGTGCAAATGGTGGTTTGCTTTGAAAATGCAAAAGGTGGTTTACTTTTAAAATGCAAAAGCTGGTTTGGTATAAAAATGCCAATAAGTGGTTTGCTTTGAAAATGTAAAAGGTGGTTTGCTTTGAAAATGCAAAAGGTGGTTTGCTGGTTTGCATTGAAAATGCAAAAGCTGCTTTTTAATGGAAATGTGAAAGGTGGTTTGCTTTGAAAATGCAAAAGGTGGTTTGCTTTGAAATGCAAAAGGTGGTTTGCTTTGAAAATGCAAAAAGGTTTGCTTTAAAAATGCAGTAGATGGTTTGCTTTGTAAATGGAAAAGGTGGTTTGCTCTGAAAATGCAAAAGATGGTTTGCTTTGAAATTGCAAAAAAGTGGTTTGCTTTGAAAATGCAAAAGGTGATTTGTTTTGAAAATACAAATCGTGGTTTGATTTGAAAATGCAAAAAGTGGCTTTGTTTTAATATGTAAATGGTGGTTTGCTTTGAAAAAGCAAAAGGTGGTTTGCTTTGAAAATGCCAAAAGGTTTGCTTTGAAAATGCAAAACGTGCTTTGCTTTGAAAATGGAAAACGTGATTTGCTTTGAAAATGCAAAAGGTGGTTTGCTGATTTGCATTGTAAGTGCAAAATCTGCTTTTTAATGGAAATGCAAAAGGTGGTTTGCTTTGAAAATGCAAAAGATGGTATGCTTTGAAAATGCAAAAAGGTTTGCTTTAAAAAAGCAGTAGATGGTTTGCTTTGAAAATGGAAAATGTGGATTGAAATTGCAAAAGGTGGTTTCCTTTGAAAATGCAAAAAGGTTTGCTTTAAAAATGCAGTAGATGGTTTGCTTTGAAAATGGAAAATGTGGTTTGCTTTGAAAATGCAAAAGGTGGTTTAATTTGAAATTGCAAATGTGTGGTTTGCTATGAACATGCAAAAAAAGGTAGTCTGCTTTGAAAATGTTAAAGGTGGTTTGCTTCGAAAATGCAAAAGGTGGTTTGCTTTGAAATTGCAAAAGGTGGTTTGCTTTGAAAATGCAAAAGGAGGTTTGCTTTGAAAATGCAAATGGTCGTTTGCTCTATAAATGCAAACGGTCGTTGCTATTAATATGCGAAAGGTCGTTTGCTTTGAAAATGCAAAAGATTGTTTGCTTTGAATTTACAAAAAAAGTGGTTTGCTTTGAAAATGCAAAAGGTGGTTTGCTTTGAAAATGCAAATCGTGGTTTGATTTGAAAATGCAAAAAGTGGCTTTGTTTTAATATGTAAATGGTGGTTTGCTTTGAAAAAGCAAAAGGTGGTTTGCTTTGAAAATGCCAAAAGGTTTGCTTTGAAAATGCAAAACGTGCTTTGCTTTGAAAATGGAAAACGTGATTTGCTTTGAAAATGCAAAAGGTGGTTTGCTGATTTGCATTGTAAGTGCAAAATCTGCTTTTTAATGGAAATGCAAAAGGTGGTTTGCTTTGAAAATGCAAAAGATGGTATGCTTTGAAAATGCAAAAAGGTTTGCTTTAAAAAAGCAGTAGATGGTTTGCTTTGAAAATGGAAAATGTGGATTGAAATTGCAAAAGGTGGTTTCCTTTGAAAATGCAAAAAGGTTTGCTTTAAAAATGCAGTAGATGGTTTGCTTTGAAAATGGAAAATGTGGTTTGCTTTGAAAATGCAAAAGGTGGTTTAATTTGAAATTGCAAATGTGTGGTTTGCTTTGAACATGCAAAAAAAGGTGGTCTGCTTTGAAAATGTTAAAGGTGGTTTGCTTCGAAAATGCAAAAGGTGGTTTGCTTTGAAATTGCAAAAGGTGGTTTGCTTTGAAAATGCAAAAGGAGGTTTGCTTTGAAAATGCAAATGGTCGTTTGCTCTATAAATGCAAACGGTCGTTTGCTATTAATATGCGAAAGGTCGTTTGCTTTGAAAATGCAAAAGATTGTTTGCTTTGAATTTGCAAAAAAAGTGGTTTGCTTTGAAAATGCAAAAGGTGGTTTGCTGTGAAAATGCAAATCGTGGTTTGATTTGAAAATGCAAAAAGTGGCTTTGTTTTAATATGTAAATGGTGGTTTGCTTTGAAAAAGCAAAAGGTGGTTTGCTTTGAAAATGCCAAAAGGTTTGCTTTGAAAATGCAAAACGTGCTTTGCTTTGAAAATGGAAAACGTGATTTGCTTTGAAAATGCAAAAGGTGGTTTGCTTTGAAAAAGCAAAAGGTGGTTTGCTTTGAAAATGCAAAAAGGTTTGCTTTAAAAATGCAGTAGATGGTTTGCTTTGAAAATTGAAAAGGTGGTTTGCTTTGAAAATGCAAAAGGTGGTTTGCTTTTAAATTGCAAAAAAGTGGTTTGCTTTGAAAATGCAAAAGGTGGTTTGGTATAAAAATGCCAAAAAGTGGTTTGCTTTGGAAAGGCAAAAGGTGGTTTGCTTTGAAAATGCAAAAGGTCGTTTGCTTTGAAAATGCAAAAGGTCATTTGTTTTGAAAATGCAAAAGGTGGTTTGCTGGTTTGCATTGGAAATGCAAAAGCTGTTTTTTAATGGAAATGCAAAAGGTGGTTTGCTTTGAAAATGCAAAAGATGGTATGCTTTGAGAATGCAAAAAGGTTTGCTTTAAAAAAGCAGTAGATGGTTTGCTTTGAAAATGGAAAAGGTGGATTGAAATTGCAAAATGTGGTTTCCTTTGAAAATGCAAAAAGGTTTGCTTTAAAAATGCATTAGATGCTTTGCTTTGAAAATGCAAAAGGTGGTTTGCTTTGAAAATGCAAAAGGAGGTTTGCTTTGAAAATGCAAAAGGTCGTTTGCTCTGAAAATGCAAAAGGTCGTTTGCTTTTAATATGCAGAAGGTCGTTTGCTTTGAAAATGCAAAAGATTGTTTGCTTTGAAATTGCAAAAAAAGTGGTTTGCTTTGAAAATGCAAAAGGTGGTTTGCTTTGAAAATACAAAACGTGGTTTAATTTGAAAATGCAAAAAGTGGCTTTGTTTTAATGTGCAAATGGTGGTTTGCTTTGAAAATGCAAAAGGTGGTCTGCTTTGAAAATGCTAAAGGTGGTTTGCTTTGAAAATGCAAAAGGTGGTTTGCTTTGAAAATGCAAAAGGTGGTTTGCTTTGAAAATGCAAAAGGTGGTTTGCTTTGAAAATGCAAAAGGAGGTTTGCTTTAAAAATGCAAAAGGTCGTTTGCTCTGAAAATGCAAAAGGTCGTTTGCTTTTAATATGCAGAAGGTCGTTTGCTTTGAAAATGCAAAAGATTGTTTGCTTTGAAATTGCAAAAAAGTGGTTTGCTTTGAAAATGCAAAAGGTGGTTTGCTTTGAAAATACAAAACGTGGTTTAATTTGAAAATGCAAAAAGTGGCTTTGTTTTAATGTGCAAATGGTGGTTTGCTTTGAAAATGCAAAAGGTGGTTTACTTTTAAAATGCAAAAGCTGGTTTGCTTTGAAAATGCAAATGTTGGTTTTCAATGAAAATGTAAAAGGTGGTTTGATTTGGAAATGCAAAAGGTGGTTTGGTATAAAAATGCCAATAAGTGGTTTGCTTTGAAAATGTAAAAGGTGGTTTGCTTTGAAAATGCAAAAGGTGGTTTGCTGGTTTGCATTGAAAATGCAAAAGCTGCTTTTTAATGGAAATGTGAAAGGTGGTTTGCTTTGAAAATGCAAAAGGTGGTTTGCTTTGAAATGCAAAAGGTGGTTTGCTTTGAAAATGCAAAAAGGTTTGCTTTAAAAATGCAGTAGATGGTTTGCTTTGTAAATGGAAAAGGTGGTTTGCTCTGAAAATGCAAAAGATGGTTTGCTTTGAAATTGCAAAAAAGTGGTTTGCTTTGAAAATGTAAAAGGTGATTTGCTTTGAAAATACAAAACGTTGTTTGATTTGAAAATGCAAAAAGTGGCTTTCTTTTAATATGCAAATGGTTGTTTGCTTTGAAAATTCAAAAGGTGGTTTGCTTTTAAAATGCAAAAGGTGGTTTGCTTTGAAAATGCAAATGTTGATTTTCATTGAAAATGTAAAAGGTGGTTTGCTTTGAAAATGCAAAAGGTGGTTTGGTATAAAAATGCCAAAAAGTGGTTTGCTTTGAAAATGCAAAAGGTAGTTTGCTTTGAAAATGCAAACGGTCGTTTGCTTGGAAAATGCAAAAGGTGGTTTGCTGATTTGCATTGTAAGTGCAAAATCTGCTTTTTAATGGAAATGCAAAAGGTGGTTTGCTTTGAAAATGCAAAAGATGGTATGCTTTGAAAATGCAAAAAGGTTTGCTTTAAAAAAGCAGTAGATGGTTTGCTTTGAAAATGGAAAATGTGGATTGAAATTGCAAAAGGTGGTTTCCTTTGAAAATGCAAAAAGGTTTGCTTTAAAAATGCAGTAGATGGTTTGCTTTGAAAAAGGAAAATGTGGTTTGCTTTGAAAATGCAAAAGGTGGTTTAATTTGAAATTGCAAATGTGTGGTTTGCTTTGAACATGCAAAAAAAGGTGGTCTGCTTTGAAAATGTTAAAGGTGGTTTGCTTCGAAAATGCAAAAGGTGGTTTGCTTTGAAATTGCAAAAGGTGGTTTGCTTTGAAAATGCAAAAGGAGGTTTGCTTTGAAAATGCAAATGGTCGTTTGCTCTATAAATGCAAACGGTCGTTTGCTATTAATATGCGAAAGGTCGTTTGCTTTGAAAATGCAAAAGATTGTTTGCTTTGAATTTGCAAAAAAAGTGGTTTGCTTTGAAAATGCAAAAGGTGGTTTGCTTTGAAAATACAAATCGTGGTTTGATTTGAAAATGTAAAAAGTGGCTTTGTTTTAATATGTAAATGGTGGTTTGCTTTGAAAAAGCAAAAGGTGGTTTGCTTTGAAAATGCCAAAAGGTTTGCTTTGAAAATGCATAAAAGTGCTTTGCTTTGAAAATGGAAAACGTGATTTGCTTTGAAAATGCAAAAGGTGGTTTGCTGATTTGCATTGTAAGTGCAAAATCTGCTTTTTAATGGAAATGCAAAAGGTGGTTTGCTTTGAAAATGCAAAATATGGTATGCTTTGAAAATGCAAAAAGGTTTGCTTTAAAAAAGCAGTAGATGGTTTGCTTTGAAAATGGAAAATGTGGATTGAAATTGCAAAAGGTGGTTTCCTTTGAAAATGCAAAAAGGTTTGCTTTAAAAATGCAGTAGATGGTTTGCTTTGAAAATGGAAAATGTGGTTTGCTTTGAAAATGCAAAAGGTGGTTTAATTTGAAATTGCAAATGTGTGGTTTGCTTTGAAAATGCAAAAGGTGGTTTGCTTTGAAAATGCAAAAGGTGGTTTGCTTTGAAAATGTGGTTTGCTTTGAAAATGCAAAAGATGGTTAGCTTTGAAAATTCAAAAGGTTTGCTTTGAAAAGGCAAAAGGTGGTTTGCTATAAAAATGCCAAAAGGAGGTTTGCTTTCAAAATGCAAAATGTGGTTTTCTTTTAAAATGCAAAAGGTCCTTTGCTTTGAAAATGCAAAAGGTTTGCTATGAAAATGCAAAAGTTGGTTTGCTGGTTTGCATTGAAAATGAAAAAGGTGGTTTGCTTTGAAAATACACAAGGTGGTTCGCTTTGAAAATGCAAAAGGTGGTTTGCTTTGAAAATACAAAAGGTGGTTTGCTTTGAAAATGCAAAAGGTGGCTTGCTTTTAATATGGAAAAGATGGTTTGCTTTTAAAATGCAAAAGGTGTTTTGGTTTTAAAATGCAAAAGGTGGTTTGGTTTTAAAATGGAAATGTTGGTTTGCTTTGAAAATGCAAAAGGTGGTTTGCTTTGAAAATGCAAAAGGTGATTTGCTTTGAAAATGCTAAATGTGGTTTGCTTTGAAAATGCAAAAAATGGTTTGCTATGAAAATGCAAAAGGTGGTTTGCTGGTTTGCATTGAAAATGCAAAAGGTGGTTTACTTTGAAAATACACAAGGTGGTTCGCTTTGAAAATGCAAAAGGTGGTTTGTTTTGAAAATGCAAAAGGTGGTTTGCTTTGAAAATGCAAAAGGTGGTTTGCTTTGAAAATGTGGTTTGCGTTGAAAATGCAAAAGATGGTTAGCTTTGAAAATTCAAAAGGTTTGCTTTGAAAAGGCAAAAGGTGGTTTGCTATAAAAATGCCAAAAGGAGGTTTGCTTTCAAAATGCAAAATGTGGTTTTCTTTTAAAATGCAAAAGGTCCTTTGCTTTGAAAATGCAACAGGTTTGCTATGAAAATGCAAAAGTTGGTTTGCTGGTTTGCATTGAAAATGAAAAAGGTGGTTTGCTTTGAAAATACACAAGGTGGTTCGCTTTGAAAATGCAAAAGGTGGTTTGCTTTGAAAATACAAAAGGTGGTTTGCTTTGAAAATGCAAAAGGTGGCTTGCTTTTAATATGGAAAAGATGGTTTGCTTTTAAAATGCAAAAGGTGTTTTGGTTTTAAAATGCAAAAGGTGGTTTGGTTTTAAAATGGAAATGTTGGTTTGCTTTGAAAATGCAAAAGGTGGTTTGCTTTGAAAATGCAAAAGGTGATTTGCTTTGAAAATGCTAAATGTGGTTTGCTTTGAAAATGCAAAAAATGGTTTGCTTTGAAAATGCAAAAGGTGGTTTGCTGGTTTGCATTGAAAATGCAAAAGGTGGTTTACTTTGAAAATGCAAAAGGTGGTGGGCTTTGAAAATGCAAAAGCTGATTTGCTTTGAAAATGCAAAAGGTCGTTTGCTTTGAATGTGCAAAAGGTAGTTTGCTTTGAAAATGTTAAATGTGGTTTGCTTTGAAAATGCAAAACAGTGGTTTGGTTTGAAAATGCAAAAGGTGGTTTGCTTTGAAAATGCGAAAAAAAAATTGAAAATGCAAAAGGTGGTTTGCTTTGAAAATGCAAAAGATGGTTTGTTTTGAAAATGCAAAAGGTGGTTTGTTTTGAAAATGCAAAAGGTGGTTTGCTTTGAAAATGCAAAAGGTGGTTTGCTTTGAAAATGTGGTTTGCTTTGAAAATGCAAAAGATGGTTAGCTTTGAAAATTCAAAAGGTTTGCTTTGAAAAGGCAAAAGGTGGTTTGCTATAAAAATGCCAAAAGGAGGTTTGCTTTCAAAATGCAAAATGTGGTTTTCTTTTAAAATGCAAAAGGTCCTTTGCTTTGAAAATGCAAAAGGTTTGCTATGAAAATGCAAAGGTTGGTTTGCTGGTTTGCATTGAAAATGAAAAAGGTGGTTTGCTTTGAAAATACACAAGGTGGTTCGCTTTGAAAATGCAAAAGGTGGTTTGTTTTGAAAATGCAAAAGGTGGTTTGCTTTGAAAATGCAAAAGGTGGTTTGCTTTGAAAATGTGGTTTGCTTTGAAAATGCAAAAGATGGTTAGCTTTGAAAATTCAAAAGGTTTGCTTTGAAAAGGCAAAAGGTGGTTTGCTATAAAAATGCCAAAAGGAGGTTTGCTTTCAAAATGCAAAATGTGGTTTTCTTTTAAAATGCAAAAGGTCCTTTGCTTTGAAAATGCAAAAGGTTTGCTATGAAAATGCAAAAGTTGGTTTGCTGGTTTGCATTGAAAATGAAAAAGGTGGTTTGCTTTGAAAATGCAAAAGGTGGCTTGCTTTTAATATGGAAAAGATGGTTTGCTTTTAAAATGCAAAAGGTGTTTTGGTTTTTAAATGCAAAAGGTGGTTTGGTTTTAAAATGGAAATGTTGGTTTGCTTTGAAAATGCAAAAGGTGGTTTGCTTTGAAAATGCAAAAGGTGCTTTGCTTTGAAAATGCTAAATGTGGTTTGCTTTGAAAATGCAAAAAGTGGTTTGCTTTGAAAATGCAAAAGGTGGTTTGCTTGTTTGCATTGAAAATGCAAAAGTTGGTTTACTTTGAAAATGCAAAAGGTGATGGGCTTTGAAAATGCAAAAGCTGATTTGCTTTGAAAATGCAAAAGGTCGTTTGCTTTGAAAGTGCAAAAGGTAGTTTGCTTTGAAAATGTTAAATGTGGTTTGCTTTGAAAATGCAAAAAAGTGGTTTGGTTTGAAAATGAAAAAGGTGGTTTGCTTTGAAAATGCTATAAGTGGTTTGCTTTGAAAATGCAAAAGGTGCTTTGCTTTGAAATTGCAAAAGGTGGTTTGCTTTGAAAATGCAAAAGGTGGTTTGCTTTGAAAATGCGAAAGATGGTTTGTTTTGAAAATGCAAAAGGTGGTTTGATTTGAAAATGCAATAGGTGGTTTGCTTTGAAAATGCAAAAGGTGGTTTGCTTTGAAAATGTGGTTTGGTTTGAAAATGCATCAGGTGGTTTGCTTTGAAAATGCAAAAGATGGTTAGCTTTGAAAATGCAAAAGGTTTGCTTTGAAAATGCAAAAGATGGTTTGCTTTGAAAATGCAAATGGTGGTTCGCTTTGAAAAGGTGGTTTGCTTTGAAAATGCATGAGGTGGTTTGCTTTGAAAATATAAAAGGTAGTTCGCTTTGAAATTGCAAAAAGTGGTTTGCTTTGAAAATGCAAAAGGTGGTTTGCTTTATAATGCAAAAGGTGGTTTGCTTTAAAAATGCAAAAGGTGGTTTGCTTTGAAAATACAAAATGTGCTTTGCTTTGAAAATGCAAAAGGTGATTTGTTTTGAAAATGCAAAAGGTGGTTTGCCATGAAAATGCAAAAGGTGGTTTGCTTAGAATAGGTGGTTTGCTTTGAAAATGCATAAGGTGGTTTGCATTGAAAATGCATAACGTTGTTTGCTTTGAAATTGCAAAAAGTGGTTGGCTTTGAAAATGCAAAACGTGGTTTGCTTTGAAAATGTAAATGTTGGTTTTCATTGAAAATGTAAAAGGTGGTTTGCTTTGAAAATGCAAAAGGTGGTTTGGTATAAAAATGCCAAAAAGTGGTTTGCTTTGAAAATGCAAAAGGTAGTTTGCTTTGAAAATGCAAACTGTCGTTTACTTTGAAAATGCAAAAGGTGGTTTGCTGATTTGCATTGAAAATGCCAACGCTGCTTTTTAATGGAAATGCAAAAGGTGGTTTGCTTTGAAAATGCAAAAGATAGTATACTTTGAAAATGCAAAAATGTTTGCTATAAAAAAGCAGTAGATGGTTTACTTTGAAAATGGAAAAGGTGGATTGAAAATGCAAAAGGTGGTTTCCTTTGAAAATGCAAAAAGGTTTGCTTTAAAAATGCAGTAGATGGTTTGCTTTGAAAATGGAAAAGGTGGTTTGCTTTGAAAATGCAAAAGGTGGTTTGCTTTGAAAATGCAAAAAGGTTTGATTATATAATGCAGTAGATGGTTTGCTTGAAAATGGAAAAGGTGGTTTGCTTTGAAAATGCAAAAGATGGTTTGCTTTGAAATTGCAAAAAAAGTGGTTTGCTTTGAAAATGCAAAATGTGGTTTGCTTTGAAAATACAAAACGTGGTTTGATTTGAAAATGCAAAAACTGGCTTGCTTTTAATATGAAAATGGTGGTTTGCTTTGAAAATGCAAAAGGTGGTTTGCTTTTAAAAATGCAAAAGGTGGTTTGCTTTGAAAATGCAAATGTTGGTTTTCATTGAAAATGCAAAATGTGGTTTGGTATAAAAATGCCAAAAAGTGGTTTGCTTTGAAAATGCAAAAGATGGTATGCTTTGAAAATGCAAAAGGTGGTTTGCTTTGAAAATGCAAAAGGTGGTTTGCTTTGAATATGAAAAAGCTGGTTTGCTTTGAAAATGTTAAAGGTTTGCTTTGAAAATGCAAAGGGTTTACTTTGAAAATGCAAAAGGTTTGCTTTGAAAATGCAAATAATGGTTTGCTTTGAAGGGCAAATGGTGGTTTGCTATGAAAATGCAAGTGGTGGTTTACTTTGAAAATGCAAAAGGTGGTTTGCTTTGAAAATGCAAAAGGTGGTTTGCTTTTAAAATGAAAAAGGTGGGTTGCATTGAAAATGTAAACGTTGGTTTTTTGAAATTGCAAAAGGTGGTTTGCTTTGAAAATGCAAAAGGTGGTTTGTATTGAAATAGCAAAAAGTGGTTTGCTTTGAAAATGCAAAAGATGGTATGCTTTGAAAATGCAAAAAGGTTTGCTTTAAAAAAGCAGTAGATGGTCCGAAAGCCGTTGGAGAGGTCGCTGAGGGAGGAGCTACAACCGAGCGGTAGGACTTAAAAAGGAGTACCCAAATCGGCAACGTTCCACTTCAAAAACAAGTGGGTTTGAGGAAGCTGCTGATTGGTGGACGCAGACAAGAGGGAGCAGCTGATTGGGAGTCAGATCCCTGCTGATTGTACTGTATTGTAGCAGTTTGTTTTGTATTGTAGCAGTTTGTTTTGTATTGTAGCAGTTTGTTTTGTATTGTAGCAGGTTGTTTTGTATTGTAGCAGGTTGTTTTGTATTATATCCAGGGTAAGGGGAGTATGAGGGCCAGGGCAGTTTACTGTTCTGGATGTCAGATGTGGGAAGTCATGGAGTCTGATAGCCCTCCAGACGTCCACATCTGCGTCAGGTGTATCGAGATGGGGCTCCTAATGGACCGTATTAGGAACCTGGAGCAGCAGCTCGATGACCTCCGTCTGGTCAGGGAGAGCGAGGAAGTCATTGAGAGGAGTTACAGGGATGTGGTCACTCCAACACCACAGGAGGCAGGCAAGTGGATCACGGTTGGGAGAGGCAAGGGGCACAGGCAGGGACTAGAGAGTACCCCGGTGGCTGTACACCTTGACAATAAGTACTCCTGTTTGAGCACTGTTGGGGTGGACAGCCTACCTGGGGGTAGCGACAGCGGCCGGGCCTCCGGTATAGAGACCGGTCCTGTTGCTCAGAAGGGTAAGGAAAAGAAGAGGAGGGCAATATTAATAGGGGACTCTATAGTTAGGGGGTCAGACAGGCGATTCTGTGGACGCAGTCGGGAGACCCGGATGGTAGTTTGCCTCCCTGGTGCCAGGGTCTGTGATGTGTCTCAACGTGTCCAAGACATCCTGAAAGGGCAGGGAGAGGAGCCCGAGGTCGTGATACATATAGGTACCAATGACATAGGTAAAAAAAGAGAAGAGGTCCTGAAAGAAGAATTTAGGGAGTTAGGAGGGGAGTTAAAGAGAAGGACAGCAAAGGTAACAATCTCGGGATTACTGCCTGTACCACGCGACAGTGAGAGTAGGAATGGAGCGAGGTGGAGGATAAATGCGTGGCTGAAGGACTGGTGCAGAAGGCAGGGATTCAAATTTCTGGATCATTGGGACCTCTTTTGTGGAAGGTTCGACCTGTACAAAAAGGATGGGTTGCACTTGAACCTGAGGGGGACCGATATCCTGGCGGGGAGATCTGCAAAGGCTACTGGGGAGACTTTAAACTAGAATGGTTGGGGGGAGGGACTCAAATAGAGAATGCTATTAGACAGTGTGTGAGGCAGGAGGCAGAGAAGGAAAGCACTCAGACCCAACATGTAGGGGGGAAAGAAGAAAACAATAATAAACAGAGAATAAGAGGTGGTGGGGTTCTTAAATGGGTGAGCAGAGAAACATAGGGGTGTAAAATGCGGGCGGAAGCAATAGGTAGCAAGGAGAAAGGTAAAAGTGGCAGGCAGACAAATCCAGGGCAAAAATCAAAAAGAGCCACTTTTCAACATAATTGTATAAGGGGTAAGAGCGTTGTAAAAACAAGCCTGAAGGCTTTGTGTCTCAATGCAAGGAGCATTCGTAATAAGGTGGATGAGTTGAACGTGCAGATAGCAATTAATGATTATGATATAGTTGGGATCACGGAGACATGGCTCCAAGGTGACCAAGGCTGGGAGCTGAACATCCAGGGATATTCAATATTCAGGAGGGATAGAGAGAAAGGAAAAGGAGGTGGGGTAGCGTTGCTGGTTAGAGAGGAGATTAACGCAGTGGAAAGGAAGGACATTAGCTTGGAGGATGTGGAATCGGTATGGGTAGAGCTGCGAAACACTAAGGGGCAGAAAACGCTGGTGGGTGTTGTGTACAGGCCACCTAGCAGTAGTAGTGAAGTTGGGGATGGCATCAAACAGGAAATTAGAAATGCGTGCAACAAAGGCAAAACAGTTATAATGGGTGACTTTAATCTACATATAGATTGGGTGAATCAAATTGGCAGGGGTGCTGAGGAAGAGGATTTCTTGGAATGTATGAGGGATAGTTATCTAAACCAACATGTAGAGGAACCAACGAGAGAGCAGGCTATTCTAGACTGGGTATTGAGTAATGAGGAAGGGTTAGTTAGCAGACTTGTTGTACGTGCCCCCTTGGGCAAGAGTGATCATAATATGGTTGAGTTCTTCATTAGGATGGAGAGTGACATTGTTAATTCAGAAACAACGGTTCTGAACTTAAAGAAAGGTAACTTTGAGGGTATGAGACGTGAATTGGCCAAGATTGACTGGCAATTAGTTCTAAAAGGGTTGACGGTGGATATGCAATGGAAGGCATTTAAAGACTGCATGGATGAACTACAAAAATTGTTCATCCCAGTTTGGCAAAAGAATAAATCAAGGAAGGTAGTGCATCCGTGGATAACAAGGGAAATCAGGGATAGTATCAAAGCAAAAGATGATGCGTACAAATTAGCCAGAAAAAGCAGCATACCAGAGGACTGGGAGAAATTCAGAGACCAGCAGAGGAGGACAAAGGGCTTAATTAGGAAAGGGAAAATAGATTATGAAAGGAAACTGGCAGGGAACATAAAAACTGACTGCAAAAGCTTTTTTATAGATATGTGAAGAGAAAGAGATTAGTTAAATCAAATGTAGGTCCCTTGCAGTCAGAAACAGGTGAATTGATCATGGGGAACAAGGATATGGCAGACCAATTGAATCACTACTTTGGTTCCGTCTTCACTAAGGAAGACATAAATAATTTGCCGGAAATAGCAGGGGGCCGCGGGTCAAAGGAGATGGAGGAACTGAGTGAAATCCAGGTTAGTCGGGAAGTGGTGTTGGGTAAATTGAATGGGTTAAAGGCCGATAAATCACCAGGGCCAGATAGGCTGCATCCCAGAGTACTTAAGGAAGTAGCTCCAGAAATAGTGGATGCATTAGTGATAATTTTTCAAAACTCTTTAGATTCTGGAGTAGTTCCTGAGGATTGGAGGGTAGCAAACGTAACCCCACTTTTTAAGAAGGGAGGGAGACAGAAAACGGGGAATTACAGACCAGTTAGTCTAACATCGGTAGTGGGGAAACTGCTAGAGTCAGTTATTAAAGATGGGATAGCAGCACATTTGGAAAGTGGTGAAATCATTGGACAAAGTCAGCATGGATTTACGAAAGGTAAATCGTGTCTGACGAATCTTATAGAATTTTTCGAGGATGTAACTAGTAGAGTGGATAGGGGAGAACCAGTGGATGTGTTGTATCTGGACTTTCAGAAGGCTTTCGACAAGGTACCACATAAGAGATTAGGATACAAACTTAAATCACACGGTATTGGGGGTTCAGTATTGATGTGGATAGAGAACTGGCTAGCAAACAGGAAGCAAAGAGTAGGAGTAAACGGGTCCTTTTCACAATGGCAGGCAGTGACTAGTGGGGTACCGCAAGGCTCAGTGCTGGGACCCCAGCTATTTACAATTTATATTAATGATCTGGACGAGGGAATTGAAAGCAACATCTCCAAGTTTGCGGATGACACTAAGCTGGGGGGCAGTGTTAGCTGTGAGGAGGATGCTAGGAGACTGCAAGGTGACTTGGATAGGCTGGGTGAGTGGGCAAATGTTTGGCAGATGCAGTATAATGTGGATAAATGTGAGGTTATCCACTTTGGTAGCAAAAACGGGAAGGCAGACTATTATCTAAATGGTGGCCGATTAGGAAATGGGGAGATGCAGCGAGACCTGGGTGTCATGGTACACCAGTCATTGAAAGTAGGCATGCAGGTGCAGCAGGCAGTGAAGAAAGCGAATGGTATGTTGGCCTTCATAGCAAGAGGATTTGAGTATAGGAGCAGGGAGGTTCTACTGCAGTTGTACAGGGTCATGGTGAGACCACACCTGGAGTATTGCGTACAATTTTGGTCTCCAAATCTGAGGAAGGACATTATAGCCATAGAGGGAGTGCAGAGAAGGTTCACCAGACTGATTCCTGGGATGTCAGGACTTTCATATGAAGAAAGACTGGATAGACTTGGCTTATACTCGCTAGAATTTAGGAGATTGAGAGGGGATCTTATAGAAACGTACAAAATTCTTATGGGGTTGGACAGGCTAGATGCAGGAAGGTTGTTCCCGATGTTGGGGAAGTCCAGGACAAGGGGTCACAGCTTAAGGATAAGGGGGAAATCCTTTAAGACCGAGATGAGGAAAAACTTTTTCACACAGAGAGTGGTGAATCTCTGGAACTCTCTGCCACAGAGGGTAGTTGAGGCCAGTTCATTGGCTATATTTAAGAGGGAATTAGATGTGGCCCTTGTGGCTAAAGGGATCAGGGGGTATGGAGAGAAGGCAGGTACGGGATACTGAGTTGGATGATCAGCCATGATCGTATTGAATGGCGGTGCAGGCTCGAAGGGCCGAATGGCCTACTCCTGCACCTATTTTCTATGTATCTATGTATCTATGTACTTTGAAAATGGAAAAGGTGGATTCAAAATGCAAAAGTTGGTTTCCTTTGAAAATGCAAAAAGGTTTGTTTTGAAAATGCAGTAGATGGTTTGCTTTGAAAATGGAAAAGGTGGTTTGCTTTGAAAATGCAAAAGGTGGTTTGCTTTGAAAATGTAAAAAGGTTTGATTTTATAATGCTGTAGATGGTTTGCTTGAAAATGGAAAAGGTGGTTTGCTTTGAAAATGCAAAAGTTGGTTTGCTTTGAAATTGCAAAAAAGTGGTTTGCTTTGAAAATGCAAAATGTGGTTTGCTTTGAAAATACAAAACGTGGTTTGGTTTGAAAATGCAAAAAGTGGCTTGCTTTTAATATGCAAATGGTGGTTTGCTTTGAAAATGCAAAAGGTGGTTTGCTTTTAAAAATGCAAAAGGTGGTTTGCTTTGAAAATGCAAATGTTGGTTTTCATTGAAAATGCAAAAGGTGGTTTGCTTTGAAAATGCAAATGTTGGTTTTCATTGAAAATGCAAAATGTGGTTTGGTATAAAAATGCCAAAAAGTGGTTTGCTTTGAAAATGCAAAAGGTGGTTTGCTTTGAAAATGCAAAAGGTGGTTTGTTTTGAAATAGCAAAAAGTGTTTTGCTTTGAAAATGCAAAAGGTGGTTTGCTTTTAAAATGCAAAAGGTGTTTTGGTTTTAAAATGCAAAAGGTGGTTTGGTTTTAAAATGGAAATGTTGGTTTGCTTTGAAAATGCAAATGGTGGTTTGCTTTGAAAATGTAAAAGGTGTTTTGCTTTGAAAATGCAATAGGTGGTTTGGTATAAAAATGCCCCAAAGTGGTTTGCTTTGAAAATGCAAAAGATGGTTTGCTTTGGAAATGCAAAAGGTCGTTTGTTTCCAAAATGCAAATGGTCGTTTGCTTTAAAAATGCAAAAGGTGGTTTGCTTTGAAAATGCAAAAGGTGGTTTGCTTTGAAAATACAAAATGTGCTTTGCTTTGAAAATGCAAAAGGTGATTTGTTTTGAAAATGCAAAGGTGGTTGGCCATGAAACTGCAAAAGGTGGTTTGCTTAGACTAGGTGGTTTGCTTTGAAAATGCATAAGGTGGCTTGCATTGAAGATGCAAAAGGTTGTTTGCTTTGAAATTGCAAAAAGTGGTTTGCTTTGAAAATGCAAAACGTGGTTTGCATTGAAATGCAAAAGGTGGTTTGCTTTGAAAATTCAAAACGTGGTTTGCTTTGAAAATGCAAAAGGTGGTTTGCTTTGAAAATGCAAAAGGTCATTTGCTTTGAAAATGCAAAAGGTGGTTTGCTGTTTGCATTGAAAATGCAAAAGGTGTTTTAGTTTGAAAATGGAAAAGGTGGTTTGCTTTGAAAATGCAAAAGGTGATTTGCTTTGAAAATGCTAAATGTGGTTTGCTTTGAAAATGCAAAATGTGGTTTACTTTGAAGATGCAAAAGGTGGTGGGCTTTGAAAATGCAAAAGGTGATTTGCTTTGAAAATGCAAAAGGTCGTTTGCTTTGAAAGTGCAAAAGGTAGTTTGCTTTGAAAATGTTAAATGTGGTTTGATTTGAAAATGCAAAAAATTGGTTTGGTTTCAAAATGCAAAAGGTGGTTTGCTTTGTAAATGCTATAAGTGGTTTGCTTTGTAAATGCAAAAGGTGCTTTGCTTTGAAATTGCAAAAGGTGGTTTGCTTTGAAAATGCAAAAGGTGGTTTGCTTTGAAAATGCAAAAAAAAATGTGCTTTGCAAATGCAAAAGGTGGTTTGTTTTGAAAATGGAAAAGGTGGTTTGCTTTGAAAATGCAAAAGATGGTTTGCGTTGAAAATGCAAAAGGTGGTTTGCTTTGAAAATGCAAAAGGTGGTTTGCTTTGAAAAGGTGGTTTGCTTTGAAAATGGATACGGTGGTTTGCTTTGAAAATATAAAAGGTGGTTCGCTTTGAACTTGCATAAAGTGGTTTGCTTTGAAAATGCAAAAGGTGGTTTGCTTTGAAAATGCAAAAGGTGGTTTGCTTTGAAAATGCAAAAGGTGGTTTGCTTTGAAGATACAAAATGTGCTTTGCTTTGAAAATGCAAAAGGTGATTTGCTTTGAAAATGCAAAAGGTGGTATGCCATGAAAATGCAAAAGGTGGTTTGCTTAGAATAGGTGGTTTGCTTTGAAAATGCATTAGGTGGTTTGCATTGAAAATGCTAAATGTGGTTTGCTTTGAAAATGCAAAAAGTGGTTTGCTTTGAAAATGCAAAAGGTGGTTTGCTGGTTTGCATTGAAAATGCAAAAGGTCGTTTACTTTGAAAATGCAAAAGGTGGTGGGCTTTGAAAATGCAAAAGGTGATTTGCTTTGAAAATGCAAAAGGTCGTTTGCTTTGAAAGTGCAAAAGGTAGTTTGCTTTGAAAATGTTAAAGGGGGTTTGCTTTGAAAATGCAAAAATGGGGTTTGCTTGTAAAATGCAAAAGGTGGTTTGCTTAGAATAGGTGGTTTGCTTTGAAAATGCATTAGGTGGTTTGCATTGAAAATGCTAAATGTGGTTTGCTTTGAAAATGCAAAAAGTGGTTTGCTTTGAAAATGCAAAAGGTGGTTTGCTGGTTTGCATTGAAATTGCCAAAGGTGGTTTGCTTTGAAAATGCAAAAGCTGGTTTGTTTTGAAAATGCGAAAAAAAATTGCTTTGAAAATACAAAATGTGGTTTCTTTGAAAATGCAGAAGGTGGTTTGTATTGAAAATACAAAAGGTGGTTTGTTTTGAAAATGCAAAAGGTGGTTTGCTTTGAAAATGCAAAAGGTGGTTTGCTTTGAAAATGCAAAAGGTGGTTTGCTTTGAAAATGCAAAAGCTGGTTTGTTTTGAAAATGTGAAAAAAAATTGCTTTGAAAATGCAAAATGTGGTTTCTTTGAAAATGCAAAAGGTGGTTTGTATTGAAAATACAAAAGGTGGTTTGTTTTGAAAATGCAAAATGTGGTTTGCTTTGAAAATGCAAAAGGTGGTTTGCTTTGAAAATGCAAAAGGTGGTTTGCTTTGAAAATGCAAAAGGTGGTTTGCATTGAAAATGCAAAAGGTGGTTTGCTTTGAATAGGTGGTTTGCTTTGAAAATGCATAAGGTGGTTTGCTTTGAAAAGGCAAAATGTGGTTTGCTATAAAAATGTCAAAAGGTTTACTATGAAAATGCAAAAGTTGGTGTGCTGGTTTGAATTGAAAATGAAAAAGGTTGTTTGCTTTGAAAATACACAAGGTGGTTTGCTTTGAAAATGCAAAAGGTGGTTTGCTTTGAAAATACAAAAGGTGGTTTGCTTTGAAAATGCAAAAGGTGGCTTGCTTTTAATATGCAAAAGATGGTTTGCTTTTAAAATGCAAAAGGTGTTTTGGTTTTAAAATGCAAAAGGTGGTTTGGTTTTAAAATGGAAATTTTGGTTTGCTTTGAAAATGCAAAAGGTGGTTTGCTTTGAAAATGCAAAAGATGATTTGCTTTGAAAATGCTAAATGTGGTTTGCTTTGAAAATGCAAAAAGTGGTTTGCTTTGAAAATGCAAAAGGTGGTTTGCTGGTTTGCATTGAAAATGCAAAAGGTGGTTTACTTTGAAAATGCAAAAGGTGGTGGGCTTTGAAAATGCAAAAGCTGATTTGCTTTGAAAATGCAAAAGGTCGTTTGCTTTGAAAGTGCAAAAGGTAGTTTGCTTTGAAAATGTTAAATGTGGTTTGCTTTGAAAATGCAAAACAGTGGTTTGGTTTGAAAATGCAAAAGGTGGTTTGCTTTGAAAATGCTATAAGTGGTTTGCTTTGAAAATGCGAAAAAAAATTTGAAAATGCAAAAGGTGGTTTGCTTTGAAAATGCAAAAGATGGTTTGTTTTGAAAATGCAAAAGGTGGTTTGTTTTGAAAATGCAAAAGGTGGTTTGCTTTGAAAATGCAAAAGGTGGTTTGCTTTGAAAATGTGGTTTGCTTTGAAAATGCAAAAGATGGTTAGCTTTGAAAATTCAAAAGGTTTGCTTTGAAAAGGCAAAAGGTGGTTTGCTATAAAAATGCCAAAAGGAGGTTTGCTTTCAAAATGCAAAATGTGGTTTTCTTTTAAAATGCAAAAGGTCCTTTGCTTTGAAAATGCAAAAGGTTTGCTATGAAAATGCAAAAGTTGGTTTGCTGGTTTGCATTGAAAATGAAAAAGGTGGTTTGCTTTGAAAATACACAAGGTGGTTCGCTTTGAAAATGCAAAATGTGGTTTGCTTTGAAAATACAAAAGGTGGTTTGCTTTGAAAATGCAAAAGGTGGCTTGCTTTTAATATGGAAAAGATGGTTTGCTTTTAAAATGCAAAAGGTGTTTTGGTTTTAAAATGCAAAAGGTGGTTTGGTTTTAAAATGGAAATGTTGGTTTGCTTTGAAAATGCAAAAGGTGGTTTGCTTTGAAAATGCAAAAGGTGATTTGCTTTGAAAATGCTAAATGTGGTTTGCTTTGAAAATGCAAAAAGTGGTTTGCTTTGAAAATGCAAAAGGTGGTTTGCTGGTTTGCATTGAAAATGCAAAAGGTGGTTTACTTTGAAAATGCAAAAGGTGGTGGGCTTTGAAAATGCAAAAGCTGATTTGCTTTGAAAATGCAAAAGGTCGTTTGCTTTGAAAGTGCAAAAGGTAGTTTGCTTTGAAAATGTTAAATGTGGTTTGCTTTGAAAATGCAAAACAGTGGTTTGGTTTGAAAATGCAAAAGGTGGTTTGCTTTGAAAATGCTATAAGTGGTTTGCTTTGAAAATGCGAAAAAAAAATTGAAAATGCAAAAGGTGGTTTGCTTTGAAAATGCAAAAGGTGGTTTGCTTTGAAAATGTGGTTTGCTTTGAAAATGCAAAAGATGGTTAGCTTTGAAAATTCAAAAGGTTTGCTTTGAAAAGGCAAAAGGTGGTTTGCTATAAAAATGCCAAAAGGAGGTTTGCTTTCAAAATGCAAAATGTGGTTTTCTTTTAAAATGCAAAAGGTCCTTTGCTTTGAAAATGCAAAAGGTTTGCTATGAAAATGCAAAAGTTGGTTTGCTGGTTTGCATTGAAAATGAAAAAGGTGGTTTGCTTTGAAAATACACAAGGTGGTTCGCTTTGAAAATGCAAAAGGTGGTTTGCTTTGAAAATACGAAAGGTGGTTTGCTTTGAAAATGCAAAAGGTGGCTTGCTTTTAATATGGAAAAGATGGTTTGCTTTTAAAATGCAAAAGGTGTTTTGGTTTTAAAATGCAAAAGGTGGCTTGGTTTTAAAATGGAAATGTTGGTTTGCTTTGAAAATGCAAAAGGTGGTTTGCTTTGAAAATGCAAAAGGTGATTTGCTTTGAAAATGCTAAATGTGGTTGGCTTTGAAAATGCAAAAAGTGGTTTGCTTTGAAAATGCAAAAGGTGGTTTGCTGGTTTGCATTGAAAATGCAAAAGGTGGTTTACTTTGAAAATGCAAAAGGTGGTGGGCTTTGAAAATGCAAAAGCTAATTTGCTTTGAAAATGCAAAAGGTCGTTTGCTTTGAAAGTGCAAAAGGTAGTTTGCTTTGAAAATGTTAAATGTGGTTTGCTTTGAAAATGCAAAACAGTGGTTTGGTTTGAAAATGCAAAAGGTGGTTTGCTTTGAAAATGCTATAAGTGGTTTGCTTTGAAAATGCGAAAAAAATTTGAAAATGCAAAAGCTAATTTGCTTTGAAAATGCAAAAGGTCGTTTGCTTTGAAAATGCAAAAGGTGGTTTGTTTTGAAAATGCAAAAGGTGGTTTGCTTTGAAAATGCAAAAGGTGGTTTGCTTTGAAAATGTGGTTTGCTTTGAAAATGCAAAAGATGGTTAGCTTTGAAAATTCAAAAGGTTTGCTTTGAAAAGGCAAAAGGTGGTTTGCTATAAAAATGCCAAAAGGAGGTTTGCTTTCAAAATGCAAAATGTGGTTTTCTTTTAAAATGCAAAAGGTCCTTTGCTTTGAAAATGCAAAAGGTTTGCTATGAAAATGCAAAAGTTGGTTTGCTGGTTTGCATTGAAATTGAAAAAGGTGGTTTGCTTTGAAAATACACAAGGTGGTTCGCTTTGAAAATGCAAAAGGTGGTTTGCTTTGAAAATACAAAAGGTGGTTTGCTTTGAAAATGCAAAAGGTGGCTTGCTTTTAATATGGAAAAGATGGTTTGCTTTTAAAATGCAAAAGGTGTTTTGGTTTTAAAATGCAAAAGGTGGTTTGGTTTTAAAATGGAAATGTTGGTTTGCTGTGAAAATGCAAAAGGTGGTTTGCTTTGAAAATGCAAAAGGTGATTTGCTTTGAAAATGCTAAATGTGGTTTGCTTTGAAAATGCAAAAAGTGGTTTGCTTTGAAAATGCAAAAGGTGGTTTGCTGGTTTGCATTGAAAATGCAAAAGTTGGTTTACTTTGAAAATGCAAAAGGTGATGGGCTTGTAAAATGCAAAAGCTGATTTGCTTTGAAAATGCAAAAGGTCGTTTGCTTTGAAAGTGCAAAAGGTAGTTTGCTTTGAAAATGTTAAATGTGGTTTGCTTTGAAAATGCAAAAAAGTGGTTTGGTTTGAAAATGAAAAAGGTGGTTTGCTTTGAAAATGCTATAAGTGGTTTGCTTTGAAAATTTAAAAGGTGCTTTGCTTTGAAATTGCAAAAGGTGGTTTGCTTTGAAAATGCAAAAAGTGGTTTGCTTTGAAAATGCGAAAGATGGTTTGTTTTGAAAATGCAAAAGGTGGTTTGATTTGAAAATGCAATAGGTGTTTGCTTTGAAAAGGTGGTTTGCTTTGAAAATGCATGAGGTGGTTTGCTTTGAAAATATAAAAGGTGGTTCGCTTTGAAATTGCAAAAAGTGGTTTGCTTTGAAAATGCAAAAGGTGGTTTGCTTTATAATGCAAAAGGTGGTTTGCTTTAAAAATGGAAAAGGTGGTTTGCTTTGAAAATACAAAATGTGCTTTGCTTTGAAAATGCAAAAGGTGATTTGTTTTGAAAATGCAAAAGGTGGTTTGCCATGAAAATGCAAAAGGTGGTTTGCTTAGAATAGGTGGTTTGCTTTGAAAAAGCATAAGGTGGTTTGCATTGAAAATGCATAACGTTGTTTGCTTTGAAATTGCAAAAAGTGGTTGGCTTTGAAAATACAAAACGTGGTTTGCTTTGAAAATGTAAATGTTGGTTTTCATTGAAAATGTAAAAGGTGGTTTGCTTTGAAAATGCAAAAGGTGGTTTGGTATTAAAATGCCAAAAAGTGGTTTGCTTTGAAAATGCAAAAGGTAGTTTGCTTTGAAAATGCAAACTGTCGTTTACTTTGAAAATGCAAAAGGTGGTTTGCTTCGAAAATGCAAAAAGTGGTTTGCTTTGAATATGAAAAAGCTGGTTTGCTTTGAAAATGCTAAAGGTTTGCTTTGAAAATGCAAAGGGTTTACTTTGATAATGCAAAAGGTTTGCTTTGAAAATGCAAATGGTGGTTTGCTTTGAAAATGCAAAAGGTGGTTTGCTTTTAAAATGAAAAAGGTGGGTTGCATTGAAAATGCAAACGTTAGTTTGCTTGGAAATTGCAAAAAGTGGTTTGCTTTGAAAATGCAAATGGTGGTTTGATTTGAAAAGGCCAAAGATGATTTGCTTTGAAAATGCAAAAGCTGATTTGCTTTGAAAATGCAAACGGTCGTTTGCTTTGAAAGTGCAAAAGGTAGTTTGCTTTGAAAATGTTAAATGTGGTTTGCTTTGAAAATGCAAAAAAGTGGTTTGGTTTGAAAATGCAAAAGGTGGTTTGCTATGAAAATGCTATAAGTGGTTTGCTTTGAAAATGCGAAAAAAATTGCGTTGAAAATGCAAAAGGTGGTTTGCTTTGAAAATGCAAAAGGTGGTTTGCTTTGAAAATTTGGTTTGCTTTGAAAATGCAAAAGATGGTTAGCTTTGAAAATTCAAAAGGTTTGCTTTGAAAAGGCAAAAGGTGGTTTGCTATAAAAATGCCAAAAGGAGGTTTGCTTTCAAAATGCAAAATGTGGTTTTCTTTTAAAATGCAAAAGGTCCTTTGCTTTGAAAATGCAAAATGTTTGCTATGAAAATGCAAAAGTTGGTTTGCTGGTTTGCATTGAAAATGAAAAAGGTGGTTTGCTTTGAAAATGCAAAAGGTGGCTTGCTTTTAATATGGAAAAGATGGTTTGCTTTTAAAATGCAAAAGGTGTTTTGGTTTTTAAATGCAAAAGGTGGTTTGGTTTTAAAATGGAAATGTTGGTTTGCTTTGAAAATGCAAAAGGTGGTTTGCTTTGAAAATGCAAAAGGTGCTTTGCTTTGAAAATGCTAAATGTGGTTTGCTTTGAAAATGCAAAAAGTGGTTTGCTTTGAAAATGCAAAAGGTGGTTTGCTGGTTTGCATTGAAAATGCAAAAGGTGGTTTACTTTGAAAATGCAAAAGGTGATGGGCTTTGAAAATGCAAAAGCTGATTTGCTTTGAAAATGCAAAAGGTCGTTTGCTTTGAAAGTGCAAAAGGTAGTTTGCTTTGAAAATGTTAAATGTGGTTTGCTTTGAAAATGCAAAAATGTGGTTTGGTTTGAAAATGAAAAAGGTGGTTTGCTTTGAAAATGCTATAAGTGGTTTGCTTTGAAAATGCAAAAGGTGCTTTGCTTTGAAATTGCAAAAGGTGGTTTGCTTTGAAAATGCAAAAGGTGGTTTGCTTTGAAAATGCGAAAGATGGTTTGTTTTGAAAATGCAAAAGGTGGTTTGATTTGAAAATGCAATAGGTGGTTTGCTTTGAAAATGCAAAAGGTGGTTTGCTTTGAAAAGGTGGTTTGGTTTGAAAATGCATCAGGTGGTTTGCTTTGAAAATGCAAAAGATGGTTAGCTTTGAAAATGCAAAAGGTTTGCTTTGAAAATGCAAAAGATGGTTTGCTTTGAAAATGCAAATGGTGGTTCGCTTTGAAAAGGTGGTTTGCTTTGAAAATGCATGAGGTGGTTTGCTTTGAAAATATAAAAGGTGGTTCGCTTTGAAATTGCAAAAAGTGGTTTGCTTTGAAAATGCAAAAGGTGGTTTGCTTTATAATGCAAAAGGTGGTTTGCTTTGAAAATGCAAAAGGTGATTTGAAAATGTAAATGTTGGTTTTCATTGAAAATGTAAAAGGTGGTTTGCTTTGAAAATGCAAAAGGTGGTTTGGTATAAAAATGCCAAAAAGTGGTTTGCTTTGAAAATGCAAACTGTCGTTTACTTTGAAAATGCCAACGCTGCTTTTTAATGGAAATGCAAAAGGTGGTTTGCTTTGAAAATGCAAAAGATGGTATACTTTGAAAATGCAAAAATGTTTGCTATAAAAAAGGAGTAGATGGTTTACTTTGAAAATGGAAAAGGTGGATTGAAAATGCAAAAGGTGGTTTCCTTTGAAAATGCAAAAAGGTTTGCTTTAAAAATGCAGTAGATGGTTTGCTTTGAAAATGGAAAAGGTGGTTTGCTTTGAAAATGCAAAAGGTGGTTTGCTTTGAAAATGCAAAAAGGTTTGATTATATAATGCAGTAGATGGTTTGCTTGAAAATGGAAAAGGTGGTTTGCTTTGAAAATGCAAAAGATGGTTTGCTTTGAAATTGCAAAAAAGTGGTTTGCTTTGAAAATGCAAAATGTGGTTTGCTTTGAAAATACAAAACGTGGTTTGATTTGAAAATGCAAAAACTGGCTTGCTTTTAATATGAAAATGGTGGTTTGCTTTGAAAATGCAAAAGGTGGTTTGCTTTTAAAAATGCAAAAGGTGGTTTGCTTTGAAAATGCAAATGTTGGTTTTCATTGAAAATGCAAAATGTGGTTTGGTATAAAAATGCCAAAAAAGTGGTTTGCTTTGAAAATGCAAAAGATGGTATGCTTTGAAAATGCAAAAGGTGGTTTGCTTTGAAAATGCAAAAGGTGGTTTGCTTTGAATATGAAAAAGCTGGTTTGCTTTGAAAATGTTAAAGGTTTGCTTTAAAAATGCAAAGGGTTTACTTTGAAAATGCAAAAGGTTTGCTTTGAAAATGCAAATAATGGTTTGCTTTGAAGGGCAAATGGTGGTTTGCTATGAAAATGCAAGTGGTGGTTTACTTTGAAAATGCAAAAGGTGGTTTGCTTTGAAAATGCAAAAGGTGGTTTGCTTTTAAAATGAAAAAGGTGGGTTGCATTGAAAATGTAAACGTTGGTTTTTTGAAATTGCAAAAAGTGGTTTGCTTTGAAAATGCAAATGGTGGTTTGCTATGAAAAGGCAAAAGGTGGTTTGCTATAAAAATGCCAAAAGGAGGTTTGCTTTCAAAATGCAAAATGTGGTTTTCTTTCAAAATGCAAAAGGTCGTTTGCTTTGAAAATGCAAAAGGTTTGCTATGAAAATGCAAACGTTGGTTTGCTGGTTTGCATTGAAAATGAAAAAGGTGGTTTGCTTTGAAAATACACAAGGTGGTTTGCTTTGAAAATGCAAAAGGTGGTTTGCTTTGAAAATGCAAAAGGTGGTTTGTTTTGAAATAGCAAAAAGTGGTTTGCTTTGAAAATGCAAAAGATGGTATGCTTTGAAAATGCAAAAAGGTTTGCTTTAAAAAAGCAGTAGATGGTTTACTTTGAAAATGGAAAAGGTGGATTCAAAATGCAAAAGTTGGTTTCCTTTGAAAATGCAAAAAGGTTTGCTTTGAAAATGCAGTAGATGGTTTGCTTTGAAAATGGAAAAGGTGGTTTGCTTTGAAAATGCAAAAGGTGGTTTGCTTTGAAAATGCAAAAAGGTTTGATTTTATAATGCTGTAGATGGTTTGCTTGAAAATGGAAAAGGTGGTTTGCTTTGAAAATGCAAAAGATGGTTTGCTTTGAAATTGCAAAAAAGTGGTTTGCTTTGAAAATGCAAAATGTGGTTTGCTTTGAAAATACAAAACGTGGTTTGGTTTGAAAATGCAAAAAGTGGCTTGCTTTTAATATGCAAATGGTGGTTTGCTTTGAAAATGCAAAAGGTGGTTTGCTTTTAAAAATGCAAAAGGTGGTTTGCTTTGAAAATGCAAATGTTGGTTTTCATTGAAAATGCAAAAGGTGGTTTGCTTTGAAAATGCAAATGTTGGTTTTCATTGAAAATGCAAAATGTGTTCGGTATAAAAATGCCAAAAAGTGGTTTGCTTTGAAAATGCAAAAGGTGGTTTGCTTTGAAAATGCAAAAGGTGGTTTGTTTTGAAATAGCAAAAAGTGTTTTGCTTTGAAAATGCAAAAGGTGGTTTGCTTTTAAAATGCAAAAGGTGTTTTGGTTTTAAAATGCAAAAGGTGGTTTGGTTTTAAAATGGAAATGTTGGTTTGCTTTGAAAATGCAAATGGTGGTTTGCTTTGAAAATGTAAAAGGTGTTTTGCTTTGAAAATGCAATAGGTGGTTTGGTATAAAAATGCCCCAAAGTGGTTTGATTTGAAAATGCAAAAGATGGTTTGCTTTGGAAATGCAAAAGGTCGTTTGTTTCCAAAATGCAAATGGTCGTTTGCTTTAAAAATGCAAAAGGTGGTTTGCTTTGAAAATGCAAAAGGTGGTTTGCTTTGAAAATACAAAATGTGCTTTGCTTTGAAAATGCAAAAGGTGATTTGCTTTGAAAATGCAAAGGTGGTTGGCCATGAAAATGCAAAAGGTGGTTTGCTTAGACTAGGTGGTTTGCTTTGAAAATGCATAAGGTGGCTTGCATTGAAGATGCAAAAGGTTGTTTGCTTTGAAATTGCAAAAAGTGGTTTGTTTTGAAAATGGAAAAGGTGGTTTGCTTTGAAAATGCAAAAGATGGTTTGCTTTGAAAATGCAAAAGGTGGTTTGCTTTGAAAATGCAAAAGGTGGTTTGCTTTGAAAAGGTGGTTTGCTTTGAAAATGCATAAGGTGGTCTGCTTTGAAAATGCAAAAGATGGTTAGCTTTGAAAATGCAAAAAGGTATGCTTTGAAAATGCAAAAGATGGTTTGCTTTGAAAATGCAAATGGTGGTTCGCTTTGAAAAGGTGGTTTGCTTTGAAAATGGATACGGTGGTTTGCTTTGAAAATATAAAAGGTGGTTCGCTTTGAACTTGCATAAAGTGGTTTGCTTTGAAAATGCAAAAGGTGGTTTGCTTTGAAAATGCAAAAGGTGCTTTGCTTTGAAAATGCAAAAGGTGGTTTGCTTTGAAGATACAAAATGTGCTTTGCTTTGAAAATGCAAAAGGTGATTTGCTTTGAAAATGCAAAAGGTGGTTTGCCATGAAAATGCAAAAGGTGGTTTGCTTAGAATAGGTGGTTTGCTTTGAAAATGCATTAGGTGGTTTGCATTGAAAATGCTAAATGTGGTTTGCTTTGAAAATGCAAAAAGTGGTTTGCTTTGAAAATGCAAAAGGTGGTTTGCTGGTTTGCATTGAAAATGCAAAAGGTCGTTTACTTAGAAAATGCAAAAGGTGGTGGGCTTTGAAAATGCAAAAGGTGATTTGCTTTGAAAATGCAAAAGGTCGTTTGCTTTGAAAGTGCAAAAGGTAGTTTGCTTTGAAAATGTTAAAGGGGGTTTGCTTTGAAAATGCAAAAATGTGGTTTGCTTGTAAAATGCAAAAGGTGGTTTGCTTAGAATAGGTGGTTTGCTTTGAAAATGCATTAGGTGGTTTGCATTGAAAATGCTAAATGTGGTTTGCTTTGAAAATGCAAAAAGTGGTTTGCTTTGAAAATGCAAAAGGTGGTTTGCTGGTTTGCATTGAAATTGCCAAAGGTGGTTTGCTTTGAAAATGCAAAAGCTGGTTTGTTTTGAAAATGCGAAAAAAAATTGCTTTGAAAATACAAAATGTGGTTTCTTTGAAAATGCAGAAGGTGGTTTGTATTGAAAATACAAAAGGTGGTTTGTTTTGAAAATGCAAAAGGTGGTTTGCTTTGAAAATGCAAACGGTGGTTTGCTTTGAAAATGCAAAAGGTGGTTTGCTTTGAAAATGCAAAATCTGGTTTGTTTTGAAAATGTGAAAAAAAATTGCTTTGAAAATGCAAAATGTGGTTTCTTTGAAAATGCAAAAGGTGGTTTGTATTGAAAATACAAAAGGTGGTTTGTTTTGAAAATGCAAAATGTGGTTTGCTTTGAAAATGCAAAAGGTGGTTTGCTATGAAAATGCAAAAGGTGGTTTGCTTTGAAAATGCAAAAGGTGGTTTGCATTGAAAATGCAAAAGGTGGTTTGCTTTGAATAGGTGGTTTGCTTTGAAAATGCATAAGGTGGTTTGCTTTGAAAATGCAAAAGATGGTTTGCTTTGAAAATACATAAAGGTTTGCTTTGAAAATGCAAAAGGTGGTTTGTTTTGAAAATCCAGAAGGTGGTTTATTTTGAGAATGCAAAAGGTGGTTTGCTTTGAAAATGCAAAAGGTAGTTTGCTTTGAAAATGCAAAAGGTGGTTTGCTTTGAAAATGAAAAAGGTGGTTTGCTTTGAAAATGCAAAAGGTTGTTTGCTTTGAAAGGGTGGTTTGCTTTGAAAATGCAAAAGGTTGTTTGTTTTGAAAATGCAAAAGGTGGTTTGTTTTGAAAATGCAATAGGTGGTTTGCTTTGAAAATGCAAAAGGTGGTTTGCTTTGAAAATGCAAAAGGTGGTTTGCTTTGAAAATGCAAAAGGTGGTTTGCTTTGAAAATGCGAAAAATGTTTTGCTTTGGAAATGCAAAAGGTGGTTCGTTTTGAAAATGCAGAAGGTGGTTTGTTTTCAAATGCAAAAGATGGTTTGCTTTGAAAATGCAAAAGGTGGTTTGCTTTGACAATTTAAAAGGTGGTTTGCTTTGAAAATGCAAAAGGTGGTTTGCTTTGAAAAGGTGGTTTGCTTTGAAAATGCGTAAGGTGGTTTGCTTTGAAAATGCAAAAGATGGTTTGCTTTGAAAATACATAAAGGTTTGCTTTGCAAATGCAAAAGGTGGTTTGTTTTGAAAATGCAGAGGGTGGTTTGCTTTGAAAATGCAAATGGTGGTTCGCTTTGAAAAGGTGGTTTGCTTTGAAAATGGATACGGTGGTTTGCTTTGAAAATATAAAAGGTGGTTCGCTTTGAACTTGCATAAAGTGGTTTGCTTTGAAAATGCAAAAGGTGGTTTGCTTTGAAAATGCAAAAGGTGCTTTGCTTTGAAAATGCAAAAGGTGGTTTGCTTTGAAGATACAAAATGTGCTTTGCTTTGAAAATGCAAAAGGTGATTTGCTTTGAAAATGCAAAAGGTGGTTTGCCATGAAAATGCAAAAGGTGGTTTGCTTAGAATAGGTGGTTTGCTTTGAAAATGCATTAGGTGGTTTGCATTGAAAATGCTAAATGTGGTTTGCTTTGAAAATGCAAAAAGTGGTTTGCTTTGAAAATGCAAAAGGTGGTTTGCTGGTTTGCATTGAAAATGCAAAAGGTCGTTTACTTAGAAAATGCAAAAGGTGGTGGGCTTTGAAAATGCAAAAGGTGATTTGCTTTGAAAATGCAAAAGGTCGTTTGCTTTGAAAGTGCAAAAGGTAGTTTGCTTTGAAAATGTTAAAGGGGGTTTGCTTTGAAAATGCAAAAATGTGGTTTGCTTGTAAAATGCAAAAGGTGGTTTGCTTAGAATAGGTGGTTTGCTTTGAAAATGCATTAGGTGGTTTGCATTGAAAATGCTAAATGTGGTTTGCTTTGAAAATGCAAAAAGTGGTTTGCTTTGAAAATGCAAAAGGTGGTTTGCTGGTTTGCATTGAAATTGCCAAAGGTGGTTTGCTTTGAAAATGCAAAAGCTGGTTTGTTTTGAAAATGCGAAAAAAAATTGCTTTGAAAATACAAAATGTGGTTTCTTTGAAAATGCAGAAGGTGGTTTGTATTGAAAATACAAAAGGTGGTTTGTTTTGAAAATGCAAAAGGTGGTTTGCTTTGAAAATGCAAACGGTGGTTTGCTTTGAAAATGCAAAAGGTGGTTTGCTTTGAAAATGCAAAATCTGGTTTGTTTTGAAAATGTGAAAAAAAATTGCTTTGAAAATGCAAAATGTGGTTTCTTTGAAAATGCAAAAGGTGGTTTGTATTGAAAATACAAAAGGTGGTTTGTTTTGAAAATGCAAAATGTGGTTTGCTTTGAAAATGCAAAAGGTGGTTTGCTATGAAAATGCAAAAGGTGGTTTGCTTTGAAAATGCAAAAGGTGGTTTGCATTGAAAATGCAAAAGGTGGTTTGCTTTGAATAGGTGGTTTGCTTTGAAAATGCATAAGGTGGTTTGCTTTGAAAATGCAAAAGATGGTTTGCTTTGAAAATACATAAAGGTTTGCTTTGAAAATGCAAAAGGTGGTTTGTTTTGAAAATCCAGAAGGTGGTTTATTTTGAGAATGCAAAAGGTGGTTTGCTTTGAAAATGCAAAAGGTAGTTTGCTTTGAAAATGCAAAAGGTGGTTTGCTTTGAAAATGAAAAAGGTGGTTTGCTTTGAAAATGCAAAAGGTTGTTTGCTTTGAAAGGGTGGTTTGCTTTGAAAATGCAAAAGGTTGTTTGTTTTGAAAATGCAAAAGGTGGTTTGTTTTGAAAATGCAATAGGTGGTTTGCTTTGAAAATGCAAAAGGTGGTTTGCTTTGAAAATGCAAAAGGTGGTTTGCTTTGAAAATGCAAAAGGTGGTTTGCTTTGAAAATGCGAAAAATGTTTTGCTTTGGAAATGCAAAAGGTGGTTCGTTTTGAAAATGCAGAAGGTGGTTTGTTTTCAAATGCAAAAGATGGTTTGCTTTGAAAATGCAAAAGGTGGTTTGCTTTGACAATTTAAAAGGTGGTTTGCTTTGAAAATGCAAAAGGTGGTTTGCTTTGAAAAGGTGGTTTGCTTTGAAAATGCGTAAGGTGGTTTGCTTTGAAAATGCAAAAGATGGTTTGCTTTGAAAATACATAAAGGTTTGCTTTGCAAATGCAAAAGGTGGTTTGTTTTGAAAATGCAGAGGGTGGTTTGTTTTGAAAATGCAAAAGGTGGTTTGGTTTGAAAATGCAAAGGCAAGTGAGGTTGCTTTTAAAATGCAAAGGCAAGTGCGGTTGCTTTGAAAATGCATAGGCAAGTGATTCAAAGTCAAATCTTGACCACTTCCTGTTTGCACTGTATATTGGTTTTAGAAAAATCACTTCCACTCACGGCTTCGATTTTTGGCCATATTACTCAGTCCCCCTCCAGCTGTCAGGGCCATAGATGAAAAATATAAGACTTATAAATGTTTAAATAATGTTGAAATTCTCTCTCCTGTCAATCATGCCATGGAGGACACGCCCCACCCGGTGGGAGGGGGGGACTATAAACCCGGAAGTGTGGACTTGCCACAGTCGCTGCAAGATGGGGGAGGGAGAGTTCACGACTCTCAGTCTGAGCAGTGAATAAACTGATCACTGAACACATGTCCCCTAAACTGTGAGTGTGGTTTTATGTGCTTTTATGTGGTTTATTTGGAACTGTGTTTGGAAGTAATAAATGTTTTTACGAGTCTTTTGAATGTGCCGCTAATTTAAGTGTGCATTTTGACTGTGCCGCTAATTGAAAAGAGTGCCTTTTGACGTGTCGCTAATTGAAAAGTGTGCCTCTTGACTGCCGCTAATTGAAAAGTGTGCCTTTTGACGGTGTCGCTAATTGAAAAGTGTGCCTCTTGACTGTGCCGCTAATTGAAAACTGTGCCTTTTGACTGTGCCGCTAAGCTGTGCCTATATTTTAAAATGTGATTTGCTTTATAAATGTGGCTTGCGTTTTAATGTGGCTTGCGTTTTAAATGTGGCTTGCTGTGCAACCGTTTTTGGAAGGAAAAACAGTGAATAAACGTTTTATTAGATCAGGACTGTGTTTAATGCAAAATTCCTGCAAAATTGCCACTCATTCCGTGACTTAGTGGAGAGATGGTGCTGAAAATGCAAAAGGTGGTTTGTTTTGAAAATGCAAAAGGTGGTTTGCTTTGAAAATGCAAAAGGTGGTTTGCTTTGAAAATGCAAAAGGTGGTTTGGTTTGAAAATGCAAAATGTGGTTTGCTTTGAAAAGGTGGTTTGCTTTGAAAATGCGTAAGGTGGTTTCCTTTGAAAATGCAAAAGATGGTTGGCTTTGAAAATGCAAAAAGGTTTGCTTTGAAAATGCAAAAGATGGTTTGTTTTGAAAATGCAAATGGTGGTTCGCTTTGAAAAGGTGGTTTGCTTTGAAAATGCATAAGGTGGTTTGCTTTGAAAATATAAAAGGTGGTTCGCTTTGAAATTGCAAAAAGTGGTTTGCTTTGAAAATGCAAAAGGTGGTTTGCTTTGAAAATGCAAAAGGTGGTTTGCTTTGAAAATGCAAAAGGTGGTTTGCTTTGAAAATACAAAATGTGCTTTGCTTTGAAAATGCAAAAGGTGATTTGCCATGAAAATGCAAAAGGTGATTTGCTTTGAAAATGCAAAGGCAAGTGAGGTTGCTTTTAAAATGTAAAGGCAAGTGCGTTTGGTTTGAAAATGCAAAGGCAAGTGCGGTTGCTTTGAAAATGCAAAGGCAAGTGCGGTTGCTTTGAAAATGCATAGGCAAGTGATTCAAAGTCAAATCTTGACCACTTCCTGTTTGCACTGTATATTGGTTTTAGAAAAATCACTTCCACTCACGGCTTCGATTTTTGGCCATATTACTCAGTCCCCCTCCAGCTGTCAGGGCCATAGATGAAAAATATAAGACTTATAAATGTTTAAATAATGTTGAAATTCTCTCTCCTGTCAATCATGCCATGGAGGACACGCCCCATCCGGTGGGAGGGGGGGGACTATAAACCCGGAAGTGTGGACTTGCCACAGTCGCTGCAAGATGGGGGAGGGAGAGTTCACGACTCTCAGTCTGAGCAGTGAATAAACTGATCACTGAACACATGTCCCCTAAACTGTGAGTGTGGTTTTATGTGCTTTTATGTGGTTTATTTGGAACTGTGTTTGGAAGGAATAAATGTTTTTACGTGCCTTTTGAATGTGCTGCTAATTTAAAAGTGTGCCTTTTGACTGTGCCGCTAATTGAAAAGAATGCCTTTTGACGGTGTCGCTAATTGAAAAGTGTGCCTCTTGACTGTGCCGCCAATTGAAAAGTGTGCCTTTTGACGGTGCCGCTAATTGAAAACTGTGCCTTTTGACTGTGCCGCTAAGCTGTGCCTATATTTTAAAATGTGATTTGCTTTATAAATGTGGCTTGCGTTTTAATGTGGCTTGCGTTTTAAATGTGGCTTGCTGTGCAACCGTTTTTGGAAGGAAAAACAGTGAATAAACGTTTTATTAGATCAGGACTGTGTTTAATGCTAAATTCCCGCAAAATTGCCGCTCATTCCGTGACTTAGTGGAGAGATGGTGCTGAAAATGCAAAAGGTGGTTTGTTTTGAAAATGCAAAAGGCGGTTTGCTTTGAAAATGCAAAAGGTGGTTTGCTTTGAAAATGCAAAAGGTGGTTTGGTTTGAAAATGCAAAATGTGGTTTGCTTTGAAAAGGTGGTTTGCTTTGAAAATGCATAAGGTGGTTTGCTTTGAAAATGCAAAAGATGGTTGGCTTTGAAAATGCAAAAAGGTTTGCTTTGAAAATGCAAAAGATGGTTTGCTTTGAAAATGCAAATGGTGGTTCGCTTTGAAAAGGTGGTTTGCTTTGAAAATGCATAAGGTGGTTAGCTTTGAAAATATAAAAGGTGGTTCGCTTTGAAATTGCAAAAAGTGGTTTCCTTTGAAAATGCAAAAGGTGGTTTGCTTTGAAAATGCAAAAGGTGGTTTGCTTTGAAAATGCAAAAGGTGGTTTGCATTGAAAATACAAAATGTGCTTAGCTTTGAAAATGCAAAAGGTGATTTGCTTTGAAAATGCAAAAGGTGGTTTGCCATGAAAATGCAAAAGGTGATTTGCTTAGAATAGGTGGTTTGCTTTGAAAAAGCATAACGTTGTTTGCTTTGAAATTGCACAAAGTGGTTTGCTTTGAAAATGCAAAACGTGGTTTGCATTGAAATGCAAAAGGTGGTTTGCATTGAAAATTCAAACGTGGTTTGCTTTGAAGATGCAAAAGGTGGTTTGCTTTGAAAATGCAAAAGGTGGTTTGCTTTGAAAATGCAAAAGGTGGTTTGCTTTGAAAATACAAAATGTGCTTTGCTTTGAAAATGCAAAAGGTGATTTGCTTTGAAAATGCAAAAGGTGGTTTGCCATGAAAATGCAAAAGGTGGTTTGCTTAGAATAGGTGGTTTGCTTTGAAAATGCATCAAGTGGTTTGCATTGAAAAAGCATAACGTTGTTTGCTTAGAAATTGCAAAACGTGGTTTGCATTGAAATGCAAAAGGTGGTTAGCTTTGAATATTCAAACGTGGTTTGCTTTGAAAATGCAAAAGGTGGTTTGCTTTGAAAATGCAAAAGGTGGTTTGCTGTTTGCATTGAAAATGCAAAAGGTGTTTTAGTTTGAAAATGCAAAAGGTGGTTTGCTTTGAAAATGCAAAAGGTGATTTGCTTTGAAAATGCTAAATGTGGTTTGCTTTGAAAATGCAAAAAGTGGTTTGTTTTGAAAATACAAAAGGTGGTTTGCTGGTTTGCATTGAAAATGCAAAAGGTGGTGGTCTTTGAAAATGCAAAAGGTGATTTGCTTTGAAAATTCAAAAGGTCGTTTGCTTTGAAAGTGCAAAAGGTAGTTTGCTTTGAAAATGTTAAAGGGGGTTTGCTTTGAAAATGCAAAAATGTGGTTTGCTTGGAAAATGCAAAAGGTGGTTTGCTTTGAAAATGCTAAAACTAGTTTGCTTTGAAAATGCAAAAGGTGCTTTGCTTTTAAATTGCAAAAGGTGGTTTGCTTTGAAAATGCAAAAGCTGGTTTGTTTTGAAAATGCGAAAAAAAAATTGCTTTGAAAATGCAAAATGTGGTTTCTTTAAAAATGCAAAAGGTGGTTTGTATTGAAAATACAAAAGGTGGTTTGTTTTGAAAATGCAAAAGGTGGTTTGCTTTGAAAATGCAAAAGGTGGTTTGCTTTGAAAATGCAAAAGGTGGTTTGCTTTGAATAGGTGGTTTGCTTTGAAAATGCATAAGGTGGTTTGCTTTGAAAATGCAAAAGATGGTTTGCTTTGAAAATACATAAAGGTTTGCTTTGAAAATGCAAAAGGTGGTTTGTTTTGAAAATGCAGAAGGTGGTTTGTTTTGAAAATGCAAAAGGTGGTTTGGTTTGAAAATGCAAAAGGTGGTTTGCTTTGAAATTGCAAAAGGTGGTTTGCTTTGAAAATGCAAAAGGTGGTTTGCTTTGAAAATGCAAAAGGTGGTTTGCTTTGAATAGGTGGTTTGCTTTGAAAATGCATAAGGTGGTTTGCTTTGAAAATGCAAAAGATGGTTTGCTTGGAAAATACATAAAGGTTTGCTTTGAAAATGCAAAATGTGGTTTGTTTTGAAAATGCAGAAGGTGGTTTGTTTTGAAAATGCAAAAGGTGGTTTGCTTTGAAAATGCAAAAGGTGGTTTGCTTTGAAAATGCAAAAGGTGGTTTGCTTTGAAAATGCAAAAGGTGGTTTGCTTTGAAAATGCAAAAGCTGGTTTGCTTTGAAAAGGTGGTTTGCTTTGAAAATGCAAAAGGTTGTTTGTTTTGAAAATGCAAAAGGTGGTTTGTTTTGAAAATGCAAAAGGAGGTTTGCTTTGAAAATGCAAAAGGTGGTTTGCTTTGAAAATGCAAAAGGTGGTTTGCTTTGAAAATGCGAAAAATGTTTTGCTTTGGAAATTCAAAAGGTGGTTTGTTTTGAAAATGCAAAAGGTGGTTTGCTTTGAAAATGCGAACCATGTTTTGCTTTGGAAATTCAAAAGGTGGTTTGCTTTGAAAATTTAAAAGGTGGTTTGCTTTGAAAATGCAAAAGGTGGTTTGCTTTGAAAAGGTGGTTTGTTTTGAAAATGCAAAAGATGGTTTGCTTTGAAAATGCAAAAGGTGGTTTGCTTTGAAAATGAAAAAGATGGTTTGCTTTGAAAATACATAAAGATTTGCTTGGAAAATGCAAAAGGTGGTTTGTTTTGAAAATGCAGAGGGTGGTTTGTTTTGAAAATGCAAAAGGTGGTTTGCTTTGAAAATGCAAAACGTGGTTTGCTTTGAAAATGCAAAAGGTGGTTTGCTTTGAAAATGCAAAGGCAAGTGAGGTTGCTTTTAAAATGCAAAGGCAAGTGCGTTTGGTTTGAAAATGCAAAGGCAAGTGAGGTTGCTTTTTAAATGCAAAGGCAAGTGCGTTTGGTTTAAAAATGCAAAGGCAAGTGCGGTTGCTTTGAAAATGCAAAGGCAAGTGAGGTTGCTTTTTAAATGCAAAGGCAAGTGCGTTTGGTTTAAAAATGCAAAGGCAAGTGCGGTTGCTTTGAAAATGCATAGGCAAGTGATTCAAAGTCAAATCTTGACCACTTCCTGTTTGCACTGTATATTGCTTTTAGAAAAATCACTTTCACTCACGGCTTCGATTTTTGGCCATATTACTCAGTCCCCCTCCAGCTGTCAGGGCCATAGATGAAAAATATAAGACTTATTAATGTTTAAATAATGTTGAAATTCTCTCTCCTGTCAATCATGCCATGGAGGACACGCCCCATCCGGTGGGAGGGGGAGGGACTATAAACCCGGAAGTGTGGAATTGCCGCAGTCGCTGCAAGATGGGGGAGGGAGAGTTCACGACTCTCAGTCTGAGCAGTGAATAAACTGATCACTGAACACATGTCCCCTAAACTGTGAGTGTGGTTTTATGTGCTTTTATGTGGTTTATTTGGAACTGTGTTTGGAAGGAATAAATGTTTTTACGTGCCTTTTGACTGTGCCTCTAATTTAAAAGTGTGCCTTTTGACGTGTCGCTAATTGAAAAGTGTGCCTCTTGACTGCCGCTAATTGAAAAGTGTGCCTTTTGACGGTGTCGCTAATTGAAAAGTGTGCCTCTTGACTGTGCCGCTAATTGAAAACTGTGCCTTTTGACTGTGCCGCTAAGCTGTGCCTATATTTTAAAATGTGATTTGCTTTATAAATGTGGCTTGCGTTTTAATGTGGCTTGCTGTGCAACCGTTTTTGGAAGGAAAAACAGTGAATAAACGTTTTATTAGATCAGGACTGTGTTTAATGCAAAATTGCCGCTCATTCCGTGACTTAGTGGAGAGATGGTGCTGATTGCGTCATTTCCGGTGAGTTCAGAGGTGGCGCTCAGTGCGGAAGGGTCAAGTGGAGACACCGCCCTGAACCGTTAGTAACAGGATTCAGTATGGTTAACACATTCTGAAGTTACTTGGCATTTTATTATTGGTGCTGTGCGTGAGTGTGTGTCTATGTTTGTGTGTCTTTATTTGCGTGAGTGTGTGTGTGTGTGTGTCTCTGTGTTTGTTTGTGTGTGTGTGTGTGTGTGTTTTTGTGTGTGTGTGTTCCTGTGTGTGTGTGTGTGTGTGTTTTTGTGTGTGTGTTCCTGTGTGTGTGTCTTTGTGTTTGTGTGTGTGTGTGTGTGTGTTTTTTTGTGTGTGTGTGTTTTTGTGTGTGTGTGTTCCTGTGTGTGTGTCCCTGTGTGTGTGTCCCTGTGTGTGTGTCCCTGTGTGTCTGTCTGTGTGTGCCTCGCTGTGTGTGTCTGTGTGTGTGTGTGTGTGTGTGTGTCTCTGTGTGTGTGTTTCTGTGTGTTTGTCTCTGTGTGTGTGCTCTGTGTGTGTGTTTGTGTATGTGTGTGTCTCTATGTGTGTGTCTCTGTTGGAGTGCTTGGAGTGCTGTGAGGTTGGACTTGCTGCCTGCACTCTGCTTGGAGTGCTGTGAGGTTGGACTTGCTGCCTGCACTCTGCTTGGAGTGCTGTGAGGTTGGACTTACTGCCTGCACTCTGCTTGCTGTGAGGTTGGACTTACTGCCTGCACTCTGCTTGGAGTGCTGTGAGGTTGGACTTGTTGCCTCCACACTGCTTGGAGTGCTGTGAGGTTCGACTTGCTGCCTGCACTCTGCTTGGAGTGCTGTGAGTTTGGACTTGTTGCCTCCACTCTGCTTCGAGTGCTGTGAGGTTGGACTTGTTGCCTCCACTCTGCTTGGAGTGCTGTGAGGTTGGACTTGCTGCCTGCACTCTGCTTGGAGTGTTGTGAGGTTGGATTGTTGCCTCCACTCTGCTTGGAGTGCTGTGAGGTTGGACTTGTTGCCTCCACTCTGCTTGGAGTGCTGTGAGGTTGGACTTACTGCCTGCTCTCTGCTTGGAGTGCTGTGAGGTTGGACTTACTGCCTGCACTGTGCTTGGAGTGCTGTGAGGCTGGAGTTGCTGCTTGCACTGTGCTTGGAGTGCTGTGAGGTTGGACTTGCTGCCTGCACTGTGCTTGGAGTGCTGTGAGGTTGGACTTGTTGCCTGCACTGTGCTTGGAGTGCTGTGAGGTTGGACTTGTTGCCTGCACTGTGCTTGGAGTGCTGTGAGGTTGGACTTGCATTGTTTTAAGACTCGTTCATATTTTAAACATTAATAAATCCTTTTTCACCTTGCCATGTCTGCGTGTTCCTCATCACAATGGGTACGTAATGGGCAGGAATGGCTGCGCTGTCAGAGAGCCACTAAGAGTGCCTGGGGGGGAGGTTGAGGAGAGATGGACTGAATGCGTGGGGGGGGGGAGGGGAAATGCAAGGAGCAGAGTTGGGGGGTGAAGGAAGGAGGGGTAACTGAGTGAACTGGCACCACACCAGCTGTAATTGACTGAAGTGCCAGCCCATCGGTCATGACTTAGTGAACTGCATGTCCAAGAATCCATTCAGTCCACAATGTCCATACTAGCCCTCTGGAAACCAGTCCCTTCAGCCCACAACACCCATACTAGCGCAACAGCGATCAACGCAAGGATAGACGTTCCTCCTTCATTGCTGTGATCTGTAAAAAGACATGAAAATGTCTAAAATTGATTGTCCACCCTCTCCTCCTTCTCTCTCACAGACTCTGTCACCTGTTTTCAGTAGAATTTCTGGCAGTTTCTGAGCTGCCAGCCCACCAGGCCTGAGTTTCTGAGCTGCCAGCCCACCAGGCATGAGTTTCTGAGCTGCCAGCCCACCAGGCCTGAGTTTCTGAGCTGCCAGCCCAAGAATCCATTCGGCCCACAAAACTGATGTTAGTGGTCCAGTAACCCCCCCCCCCCACTGGCCAGCAATATTGGAATTGGTGGAGAGGTGGAAAATTGCTTTGTGGGACCAGCCCTCCTGTGTGAAGCTGGGATCCAACGGGTCTCACTTAGTCTAGTGTAGTTATACAAGAAGAAGTTTGGATGAATATCTTACTGTTTTTGCTACTACACTAAAGAAACTATTAATCAAGAGACTGTGTTTGGAAGATTTCCCTTTCGACGGCATTGAATGTCTCGGGGAGAGCTCGTGAATGCGTTTCGATTAACTCCTGAACCCGTGTTTTCAATCAGAGTGACTAAAGGAAAGAATCCTTGAAACGATATGAAAATCTGTCACTATAAGTACTACCCCAGATTACTACTCCACAGTGTGTCACGCTATCAGTAATACTCCACAGTGTATCCCTCCATCAGTACCACCACCACAGTGTGTCCCCTCCATCAGTACCACCACCACAGTGTGTCCCCTCCATCAGTACCACCACCACAGTGTGTCCCCTCCATCAGTACCACCACCACAGTGTCCCCCCCATCAGTACCACCACAGTGTGTCCCTCCGTCAGTACCACCACAGTGTGTCCCTCCATCAGTACCACCACAGTGTGTCCCTCCGTCAGTACCACCACAGTGTGTCCCCTCCATCAGTACCACCACCACAGTGTGTCCCTCCATCAGTACCACCACACAGTGTGTCCCTCCATCAGTACCACCACAGTGTGTCCCCTCCATCAGTACCACCACAGTGTGTCCCTCCATCAGTACCACCACCGCAGTGTGTCCCTCCATCAGTACCACCACAGTGTGTCCCTCCGTCAGTACCACCACAGTGTGTCCCTCCATCAGTACCACCACCGCAGTGTGTCCTCCATCAGTACCACCACAGTGTGTCACTGCGTCAGATCTGCCCCATTGTTACCCCTCCATCAGTACTATCCCACTGTGTGTCACTCCATCAGTGGACGGAGAGAGGGCAGCCCAGAGAGGGGGAATAGAGAGCGTAGGAAATAGAGTAACAGTTCAGAGAGAGTGACAGCAGTGAGGATGGAGGGAGAGAGAAAGAGAGGAGGGAGAGGTGCTGCATCATTCGCCGTTTTATTTAGGTTTAGGACAATTCTGAGGCGGCAATGTTTCTGTTCTCTGAGTGTCGTGAGCCTTTGGGTCGTTCCCCCTCAGAGGTGATGAAGGAAGGCAGAGAATGTTATTGTCCCATGGTATAGTCAGATCTATTACAGGCAAGCAGGGATTGAATGGTTACCGGGGTCAGTCAGCGGGAGTGTAGGGTTGAGGTCACAGTCAGTGAAGCCGCGATCATATTGAGTGGTGAAGCAGAGTGGAGGGGGGGGGCATTTTAGTCCGAGGTGATGTGTTGAACTAATTCCTCAACCTGTGGACAAAGGTCGCCCAGTCCAGTCCACCTTCAAACTGGGCACCAGAAGCCCTGAGAGGGTCCCTGGAATTTGGCATTGCCTTGCTGAGTGAAACGGATTAAAGGAAATCAGACAACCAACATGAGGTGGAGAGTTGGATCTGATGGAGTTTGAAACAATATCCCCTTTGCTGGAACAATGCCGCCTCTCCCAATTTCCATCCCTCAGTATCTATCGCCACAATTCCCAGTCTTTGGAGTTTCTCAATCAATTCCCTGAATAAAGCACAACCTGTCTCAGCAGGGATTTCACTCGGCTGATGTCATCTATTTGTGAATCATTTCAACATCTCTATTTTTAAACTCTGTTGAAACTTCACTGTCCCGGTGGAGACGGAAAATGGTATAAAATATCCAGGAATGTTCTGCCTCAGTATTTCATTCCGAGACATTACTGGTAGCTCACGGGGACACGTCGCTGGGCAGAGAAATGGGGCAGCATCTTTATGAATATTACGACGTGGAGAGAATCGTGTACGTGATCATTGCTGCCGTTGGAGTCCCTGGTAAGTGAGCAGAACAATTCAAGTTTTATAACTCCGTGTGCTAACTGGTGTTGACCTGATTCTCATCATGTTACAAGTTCCCAACTGATGATCGTTGTACAAGAATATGTGAGGAATAACAATCCTCTCAGTGAAATATTTGTGCATTAACGCTGTGATTTTTCTTATTTCCAGACAGCTGAAACTAACCCTCTTTTTCTCTCACTGCTGCCGGCCGGGAGCCACTAGAATGTTGTTCTTGCCTTCAGTGTTGTCCCAGTGCTCGGGACAGGCAGGCAGGCAGGCAGCTCTCCGGGACGGTGTGACTGGGAGAGAGGGGGTTCACGTTGTGAAGTTCACTGTGACTGATTTATTGATCAGAGTGAACACCCGCTCCTGTGGACACTGTGTCTCACTGTGGAGTCTGTCTGTCACAGTCGGATTCCACCCACAGCATTTTGGTCAATAATTGGATCGATCTCCTGAACCAGTGGCCGCGGATCTACCGGCGAGTGTGTGTGTGTTGTTACTTCACCTGCACCATCTTGAGTCTGCTGAGATTAGCCGCTGTATGTCTAAACTAACCCGACTAACTACTCCCCCCCCCTGTCTCTGTGCTTTGGTACATATATCCCACACCATCCATACATGGGGATAATAGTTTGCATTCCTGGCACCGTCTGGATTTCGTGTGTGGGAATGAACTGCAGATGCTGGTTTAAATCGTAGATAGACACAAAGTGCTGGAGTAACTCAGCGGGACGGGCAGCATCTCTGGAGAGAAGGAATGGGTGACGTTTCGGATCAAGACCCTTCTTCAGTCCCATTCCTTCTCTCCAGAGATGCTGCCTGTCCCGCTGAGTTACTCCGCTTTCTGCGTCGACCGTCTGGACCAGAAGGGGTGGACTCTCATTTGCAACAATTGGCCTCTGCTTCAGGAGGGAAGTGTGAAGGGCACCTTGTGTGGGGAGGGAGAGAAAGAGGAATATCAGGGATGATTGGATATGGCGGCCATTGTAGTGCGTTCTTCCCCCAGCTTTACCTTTACCTTCAGAAAGGAGATGAGGAGGAATTTCTTTAGACAGAGGGTGGTGAATCTGTTGAATTCATTGCGGCAGACGGGGGTGGAGGCCAAGTCAATGGATAGTTTTAAGGCGGAGAGTGATAGATTCTTGATTAGTGCGGGTGTCGGGGGTTTACGGGGAGAAGGCAAGAGAATGGGGTTGAGAGGGAAAGATAGATCGGCCATGATTGAATGGTGGAGTAGACATGATGGGCCTAATGCCCTAATTCTGCTCCTATCAGCTGCACTCTTGTGTAAAGTGTTTAAGAATGAACTGCAGATGCTGGAAAATCGAAAGTAGACAAAAGTGCTGGAGAAACTCAGCGGGTGAGACAGGATCTATGGAGCGAAGGAAATAGGTAACTATTTCCAGTCTGAAGAAGGGTTTCGGCCCGAAACGTTACCTGTTTCCTTCGTTCCATAGATGCTGCCTCACCCGCTGAGATTCTCCAGCACTTTTGTCTACTCTTGTGTAAAGTCCTTTCTGAGTAATTTCCCTTATCTGTGCTGAATGCTAACCTGGTTCTGGAAGGGCAGAGTTTGGGTATAATGCAATAGATGAAGTAGTTTGCATCAAGAAGCCATTGGGATAACCTCAGTGGAAGCTTGAGAGTGATGAGTGGTGAGTGTGGAATTCTCTGTCTCAGAGGGCGGTGGAGGCAGGTTCTCTGGATGCTTTCAAAAGAGAGCTAGATAGGGCTCTTAAAAATAGCGGAGTCAGGGGATATGGGGAGAAGGCAGGAACGGGGTACTGATTGGGGATGATCAGCCATGATCATATTGAATGGCGGTGCTGGCTCGAAGGGCCAAATGGCCTCCTCCTGCACCTGTTGTCTACTGAACTCACTGTGGAATGAATCCATTAACGGAGCCACTCTGCTGCTGCTGCTGCCGGATTCTAAGTTGTCCCTGCCTTCCCTCTGGAAGTCTCCCTCCTCGTCCCCATCAGATGCCGAGTTCCCAGAGCCCTGGTTAAACGGGGCCGGCCGCTCACGGTTAAGTCTGTGAAAGCGGCCCCATCACAGACTGTGAGCAGCAGCAAGGGTTCACTATAGAAAGGACCATTACGCCTATTGTAGATGGGTGGGTGGCTACTCGTTCCCTCCCCTGCCCTTTACCCCACCCGCCCGTCACCTTATCTCTTCTCCCCTGAAGCAGGCAGGCAGGTCGGGCACAGTCGGAGCCGGCTCTGACATTGTTAAACTTGCAGCAGCCGCGCACCGACTCCAACACTCCTGATCTTGAGCTGAAAGTCGAGCCGGTGTTCAGCCCCGGAGACCGTGTTGGGTAAATGCCCAGTGTCCGTTCCCTTGTCTTTCCGCAGTGAATTTAGTGGCGATTGTGATCCTGTCCCGGGGAAAGTGTGGCCTCTCCACCTGCACCACTCGTTACCTGGTGGCCATGGCAGCGGCCGATCTACTGACCCTCATCACCGAGGTCATTTTGTATCAGCTCCGATGGCATTACTTTTATTGGAGTTTCCTGTCCCTCACCCCTGTGTGCCGTGTTATCGTTGTACTGACGTTTGCAGCTACAGACTGTTCTGTCTGGTTCACCGTCACTTTCACCTTTGATCGCTTTGTCGCCATTTGTTGCCAGAAGCTGAAAACTAAATATTGCACCGGGAAAACTGCGGCTGTGGTTCTGGCAACAGCCGGCGTTCTGTTCTGTGTGAAAAACATTCCCCGCTACTTCACACTGGAACCCCGGACAATCATCGACAATGTCCCGTGGGGCTGTGACGCGGTGGCCAGTTATTTCACTGACCCCGGGTGGGTGGCATTTGACTGGATCGACACGGTTTTAACTCCGTTCCTCCCTTTCGCTGTAATCCTGCTGCTCAACGCTCTGACTGTCCGCCACATTTTAGTGGCCAATCGGGTCCGTAAGGGGCTGAGGGGTGAGAGCAAGGGGGAGAACCGCAGTGACCCGGAGATGGAGAGCAGGAGGAGGTCTATGGTTTTACTCTTCACCATCTCCGGCAGCTTCATCCTCCTGTGGCTGACGCTGGTTGTAAACGTCGTCTATTATCAGATCACAGGAATTGGAAATGATATGAATGATTCTCAATGGATCTTTAGCAACGTCGGGTTTTTGCTAAGGAATCTCAGCTGCTGCACCAACACATTTATTTACGCGGTGACCCAGTCCAAGTTCCGGGAGCAGGTGAAGAGCGCGGTGAAATATCCGCTCACCTCAGTGCTTCGGCTCATGAATCAATCCGCGCCCTGAGCGCATCCATCCCAGAGGCGGGCGGGCGCAGTCTCTCCGCTCCGGGCTCCCCCCCCCTGGCAACAGGTGACGTCACGATGGGGTGCGGCAGCCAATCGGATCGGATCGTCCGCTTCCCTTTCGGCCAATCAGTAGCCCCCTTCCCCCCCGGCAACAGATGATGCTGTATGGGGGGTACACAGCGACGAATCAGAGGTCCCCCACCTCCCCTTAGCAACAGGTGATGTCAGAGGACCTGTTCTGGAACCTGGAGCTAGATCAGGATCTCCAGGACTTTGTGTTCTAGATCCAAGATCTCCGCCTCCGCCTCTCTCTCCCTCTCTATCTCACACCCTCTCGCTCTCCTTCTCTCCCTCTCTATCTCCCTCTCTCTCTCCTTCTCTCTCCCTTTCTCTCCCCCACTCTCTCCCTCTCCCCCTCTCTCTCTCTCTCTCCCTCTCTCTCTCTCTCTCCCTCTCTCTCCCTCACTCCCTCTCTCTCCTTCTCTCTCCCTCTCTCTCTTTCTCACCCCCACTCTCCCTCTCTCCTCTCCCCCTCTCTCTCTCTCCCTCTCCCACTCTCTCTCTCTCCCTCTCTCTCCCACTCCCTCTCTCTCCTTCTCTCCCCCTCTCTCTCTTTCTCACCCCCACTCTCTCCCTCTCTCCTCTCCCCCTCTCTCTCTCCCACTCTCTCCCTCTCCCACTCTCTCTCCCTCTCTCTCCCCCTCCCTCTCTCTCTCCCTCTCCCCCTCTCTC
>JAXLNO010002178.1:0-91529 GCA_038087875.1 Malacoraja senta | reverse complement strand
GGCCTATAGCATTTGCATCCAGTACACTCAGTTGCAAATAGAGCGAGAGGATTGTGCATTAATTTTTTGCATTAGGCAGGTTTCACAAATACTTGTATGGCAGAAGGTTTGTAATCGAGACAGATCACCAGCCGTTGACAGTGATCCTAAATCCAAAAGCATACATACCAACTCTGGCAGCAGACAGAATGCAAAGATGGGCACTGATATTGTCTGCATACCAGTATCAGCAATGCTGACGCCATATCTAGATTACCTTTGGAATCGGAGGTTACCCCAAACAGAGAGAACGTGTTTAATTTCTCTCATGTAGATGAGTTACCTATCACTTCAGGGGACATTCGGAAGGCTACTCGCACTGGCAGACCTTTGTCAAGAGGGCTGGAATATGTTACAAATGGATGGCCAAACAAATTGCCAGATTCAGAGGCAGAACTGAAACCATTTTTTTGTACGTAGAAATGAACTCTGAAAGACCAAGGATGTGTCATGTGGGGAGTGAGAGTTGTAATCCCTGAAAGATAGGGAGTAAAATTGCTCGGAGATCTTCCTGATCAGCATTTGGGAATGTGTCTAACAAAGAGTCTAGCTGGAAGCTCTCTGTGGTGGCCTGGTGCAGTTATGGACAACAATTGTTCATTGTGATTGATAGTCACTCCAAGTGGGTTGAGGTGTTTCCAATGAACAAAACGACATCCAGCAAAACGATAGACATTTTGCTAGGATTGTTTGCGTCCTACAGAGGAAATTGTGTCTGATAACGGACCTCAATTCAGTTCACAAGAGTTTGCGTAATTCATGAAAGGGAATGGTATAAAACACACTAGAGTCGCTCCATACCATTCCACTTCAAATGGAGCAGCAGAACGCACAGTGCGAATTTTGAAGTGTACATTAGTCAAACAACTGCTGGATCCAAATCCAAAGAAAAGACAGTTGTCTCTGTTTCACAAACTGGCTAACTTGAGATGATGAACTAAGGAGAGGTTCTGCAGAGGGAAGCTTTGCTTGTAGTTGAAATGAGTCACTGAGTTGAATGTAGGTGCTTGTTTGCTAACATGGTAATAAAATGGCACATGCATTTGGCCCATCACTTTTAGCAACCTTGGAAAAATAAGATGTCATTAGTCTTTGGACGCACTAATGACATCTTATTCTGCCAAGGTTGTTCAAAGACACACGTTAGTTACTTTGGACTTCAGAGATACAGCATGGAAACAGGCCCTTCATCCTACCGAGTTTGCGCCGACCAGCAATCATCCCGTACACTAGCGCAATCCTACACACTAGGGACAAACTACAATTTTAACCAAGCCAAATAGCCCACAAACCCTCACGTCTTTAGGATGTGGGAGGAAACCAGAATACCTGGAGAAAACCTACGCAGTAGCAGGGAGAAGTTGCAAACTCCACACAAACAGGACCTACAGTCAGGATTGAACCTGGGTCTCCTCTGGCGCTGTAAGGCAGCAATTCCGCCCCCACAGTTACGATAGAATCTGAAGAACCATGTGTACACAATGTGGATGGAATTAGAGAATTCTGCTTGTACTAGCACTGAACGGTTTATCCACTTAATGCTCCCCCCTTTCCTCTTTGACATGCGCCTTTGAATTGTTTAAAAATATATATATTATCATTGAGTCTTTTTTACCACTTTTTAAGGGAATATAACCTAGGTCATAATTTGCAGTGAAAAATAATTTCTCCTCCTCTTCCCCTTGCATTTTTGCTAGTTTCTATACCCTTGCTTCCTCCAATTCAAGAAATGGCCTTTCCTGTTCTGCTCCATCAAACCGCTTGTAGAGAAATCCACTGACTGCAGAAAGCAGCTGCTTCAAAGTTCTTGGAGAAGTTTCCTTGAAAGCTGTGTGTTCTTCCCAGCCCTTGGTATCTATGACATTTCATTGAGAAGGTGGGGTTACTGTGTTACCGTTTATGCTGCTGTTTTCTTTCCAGGCATGGACATCTTCCTGTCAGACCAGCGCCCAGGAAGCAAACCATTCAATTGGAATCAATCGAGGAATGTGAGGAGCCTTTGGAGATAGACCCCAGTGAACAGGTCGTGGTGGCACAGAAGGTGTGTATTGTCAATCAATTCTTCATTTTCTGGTTTTAATCTAATTTCCTGACATTTTACACTCTATCTTCCCCCCCACCCCCACCCTCACCCCCACCCCAGTGAACTGGGCAACTCTGGAAAACCTGCTTCCATGTATTTAGTAACTAATAAATAGGATACATAGTACACCGGAGTGGGTGATTCAGGCAGACAGCACAGAAAATCGGTTTTCAAATGCATATCTCTAATCTCTCTGTTTCCGTATGAAAGAGCGCAGTGAATACAAGCCAAGGTGTAAGCCAAATTTCAAAATAAATGTAATATCTCATCTTAACCAAAAGAAGATCTTAAATGTAGAGACACCTTTCCAGGAATACAGAGAGCGAGAGTAAACAGCTGATGAAGGTTCATCTTTCCCCACCTTCATCATGCTGCATAGTGTAAGAATGGATACTTCACCCATCACCAAGGAATCCAAGACTAACCATGGAAGCACTGTCTCTTTCTGATTGCGACAGAGGATTGTTTAGAATCTAGACTTCCTGTTCAATAGTTCACCAAGGAATCTACATTGCTTGTTTGCTCATAGAATAGTGCATTCATTTGGACCATAGTATTGAAGCCGCTACCACCCATTCATACATTATAATGCAGATCTTTGTAACATGATAAGTAAATACAAATCTTCACATCTGTACCTTGGTATTTTACTAATTAGTTTAATTCTGAAAGAACTAATTAGTTGAGGTTCATAAGTGATAGGATAAGAATTAGGCCGTTTGGCCCATCTAGTCAACTCCGCCATTGAATCATGGCTGATCTATCTCTCCTTTGTAACCCCATTCTCCTGCTTTCTCCCCATAACCTCTGACACCTGTATTAAGTTGATGTTAGTTAGCTATTGACCTCTGTTTCTGTTTTGCAGGCGAAGAGTCGAATGAATTTCTTCAAGCGCTTCTTTACTGCTCAAAAATGATGACTTCCCGGACCAGGTCACGCTACTTGGTCTTAGCGTACTTTGCGACACCACATTTGCTTGTTTTAATGTGCCTGGCGAGATGTTTTGGACGCACTACAGATGGGAATGACACCTATGTATTTATCAAAGCTGTTAATGAGTTGAACACTGATCACAGGTGTATAAATGAATACTGTATTGTTAATGTATGAACGCAGCCCCCAGCGATGCATGTTGGTGTTGAACCAGCCGACCCCTGTACGGAGCCGGTTCAGGGCGACCCACATCTTTTTGGGGCAGGTCCGAGCCGGGTGGGGCTGTGGTGTTCGGTGCAACAGTGAATTGAGGAGGTCGCGAAGTCTGTTCCCAGCTGGTTCTCCAAGCTCCTAGTGTGTTGAAACCGGAGCCACAGAGGGTCGCTGCGTGACGGGAGAAGGGGTGACGAGATGACAGGCGGTGAGGTCCCAGTTGCTGTGAGTTCTGGGCGAGGTGGTGCAAAGGATGCTTGGCGTCTGATGGCGCCTTGCACACCAGCCTGTGGGTGAAGTGCTCTCTGCGAAGCTTGTCGGGTGCGATACCTGCGAGCACCGGCAGATCCGTTGGAGTAGGACGTAGGCAGCCGGTGATTATCCGCATGGTGTCGTTGAGGATGGCGTCTAGCTTGCTAGTATGAGCGCTGCGGCAACATGCTGGGGCGGAGTACTCAGCGGCGCTGTACACGAGTGCAAGAGCACTGGTTCGGAGAGTAGATGTCCTGATCCCCATGAAGATCCAGCCAAGTAATGCAGGAGGTTGTTCCGCAACGAGACTTTAGCACGGAGAGCTTCAAGGTGTTGCTTGTAGGTCAAGCTGCCGATCTAGTTTCACACCGAGGTATGTAGGAAATGGGTTATAGGGTAGGGGTGACACATTGAGGGTGACGGTTAGCTGGAGTTGAGGTTCCTTGTTGTTCAGGTGAAAGGCCATTGTGGTGGTTTTTACCAGACTCAGTTTTCGTCTCCAGGTCTTAAGGCAGCCCGCGAAAAGTTCCATATCCACTGACAGCACATCCTCCACGTTTGACCAACTCCTGTCCGAATGCAGTAGGGCCAGGTCATCTCCGTATCCATACTGGCGCGAGGTCGTGCGTGGCAGATCGCTGATGAAGTGATTGAAGAGCATGGGAGCCAGTACCGAGCTTTGGGGGACTCCGTTTCTTAGGCGTTGCAGTCGGCTAGATTGTCCGTCGCTGGTCTTGAGTACAAAACTGCAGTTGGCCAGGATGTTGGCAAGGAACCGCACTAAATGGCGGACAGGAATGGTGTGGAGGAGCTTCAAGATCAGGCCTTGGTGCCACGCTGTATCGTAGGCGGTGGTGAGGTCCACCAGTGTGACGCCCGCCTTGCGAACCTTTTCTAAACAGTCTTTGATGTCATTGGTCAGCTTGACTATTTGGTGGATATTGCAGCGTCCCGTACAAAAGCTTGTACAGGACACAGCGGAGTGAGATGGGCCGATAGTTCCTTGGGGCGTCCTCACGCTTGTTTGCTTTTGGTAGCACAATGACGGTGGCTTTCCACCAGATCTTCGGAATGGACTGACCAATGAGGCAAGAGGAGTAGAACTCACGGAGCCAGACCTGGCATTTAGGACCGCAGTGTTTCAGGACCTGGGCTTTTCCGCATTTCAATTGAGTGATGACGGGAGGGAGTTCTGCAGAGGAAAATGCTGCTGACATGAGCCCATCAGCGCCTGGAGCTTTCCAAAGATTAGTGGTTTCCTGTTTGACAGAACGAGTATGATTCTTGTCCGTGTCTTTGACGTGGCCGTTGGGTGATGGAGTTGGCCGTGACAGGGCAATGCTTTGGGCGGGTACTTTGACCAGTGAGGCGATTGAAGGTCTTCCAAGCACCCTACTGGAGTGTGTGAAGTCGATTCCTTGGACTGTCTCTTCCCACCGCTCTCTGCGCTTCTTGTCGAGGCAGGTTGTCAGTTCCGTAGGCTTGGAGGCAGCCTCTTCGCCAGGTTCAGCATCCAGGAATGCATCGTAGCATGCGTCACACTCTTCGTCCCATGTGGGGATGTACCGGCAATGATAACCACGAGGAATGGAACTCTTCACTGCCCTGATGAGGAGTTTGCAGAAGGCTGAGTAGGCTTTGTACAGATTGGTGGAGGTGGGAGTGGGAAGGCTGTTGATCCAGAAGTCCACCAGACTTGTGAACTGGTCCTACCTGGCCTTGTGGAAATTCCACCTCTTCGCAGGTTTGGTTGGGACCGTCTCGATGGGGTTGTCCGGGATAATCAGAGATGGGCGATGTTGTGATTTCGGGAAGTGATGATACGGTGTGAGGATGGTCCATTTAGGTTTTCAAAAGCCAAGTCAGGGTTAGTAGTGGTGTTCCACCTGCCAGAGTGGAAGCTGTCCAGTTGTTTTGGGTCGTACAGGAGTTGAACGGCAGTAGCTGAGGCCCAGTCTTCCTAGTGCAGCGCCATCTGAGTTAGTTGAACGGTAGCCCCAGGTGGTGCAGTGGCAGTTAAAGTCTCCGGTGTAGATGCAGGGCGGACCAAAGGCGGGGATGGAGTCTTTGTGGAGCCCGGTAGAAGGTGGCTTGTATACATTGATGACTGTGACACCTTTGACTTGCGTTGCTGCGCATTCCTCGTCGGAGTCAGGAGGGGACACGGCAATCGCTTTCTATTTTGCTGTGTTCCTTACAAAAGTGGAAATCTCGTGCATGTCGCTCTTGGTGTAGGCGGCCAGGGTATAACCAGGGATCTTCAGGTGGGAGCTATCGCTTTTGTGAGTCTCTTGGAGCAGGATTGCAATGACTTTGTGGGTCTGTAGCAGATGTTCAATGATGGTGGTCTTGGCCTTGGTGAGGTTTTCCGCATTCAGCTGCAGCAGGGTGATGCCATCCGGTTCGACATCTGTAGGTGCCAGCCCTAAAAAGGGCGCACGCTCCTGGTTGGCGCCGAACTGCGGCGACTGAGGTTGCATTAGGGCTGCAAGCTGTTGTTCGTTGTTATTTCTGCTGCTGTCTCTGTTTGTTGTCATTTGCCTGACTGAGGTCAGTTGACAGGGCTCACCACGGGGAGGTCGACAACATGAACCCTATGTGTTATATAAAACGGTTATATACGTTTATACACGACGAAATCCGGCTTGTTCAGCGGGTAGTTGGGGGTCGAGGATTGGTTCGAGCCGGGCCAGGAGAAGCCGTTCGAGGAGCTTGTACGGGACACAGAGGAGTGAGATGGGCCGATAGTTCCTTGGGTCGTCCTCACGCTTGTTTGGTTTTGGTAGCACAATGACGGTGGCTTTCCACCAGATCTCCGGAATGGACTGACCAATGAGGCAAGAGGAGTAGAACTCACGGAGCCAGACCTGGCATTTAGGACCGCAGTGTTTCAGGAATTCTGGGCTTTTCCGCATTTCAATTGAGTGATGACAGGAGGGAATTCTGCAGAGGAAAAGGGTGCTGACAGGAGCCAATCAGCGCCTGGAGCTTTCCAAAGATTAGTGGTTTACTGTTTGACAGAACGAGTTTGATTCTTGTCCGCGTCTTTGAAGTGGCCGTTGGCCAGGAGCTGGTGGGCGATGGAGTTGGCCGTGACAGGGCAATGCTTTAGGCGGGTACTTCGACCAGTGAGGCGATTGAAGGTCTTCCAAGCCACCCTACTGGAGTGTGTGAAGTCGATTCCTTGGACTGTCTCTTCCCACCGCTCTCTGCGCTTCTTGGTCGAGGCAGGTGGTCAGTTCCGTAGCCTTGGAGGCAGCCTCTTCTCCAGGTTCAGCGTCCAGGAATGCGTCGTACCATGCGTCACACTCTTCGTCCCATGTGGGGATGTATCGGCAATGATAGCCGCGAGGAATGGAACTCTTCGCTTCCCTGATGAGGAGTTTGCAGATGGCTGAGTAGGCTTCGTCCTGATTGGATGGGACCGGCTCGATGGGGTTGTCCGGGATAATCAGAGATGGGCGATGTTGTGATTTTGGGAAGTGGTCCAGGATGATATGGTGTGAGGATGGTCCATTCAGGTTTGCAAAAGCCAAGTCAGGGTTGGTAGTGGTGTTCCACCTGCCAGTGGAAGCTGTCCGGTTGTTTTGGGTCGTACAGGAGTTGAACGGCAGTAGCTGAGGCCCAGTTAGTTGAGTCATGTGAGTTAGTTGAACGGTAGCCCTAGGTGGTGCTGTGGCAGTTAAAGTCTCCGGCGTAGATGCAGGGCGAACCAAAGGCGGGGAAGGAGTCTTTGTGGAGCCTGGTAGAAGGTGGATTTTGTGTGTCTCTTGGAGCAGGATTGGAATGACTTTGTGGGTCTATAGCAGATGTTCAATGATGGTGGTCTTGGCCTTGGTGAGGTTTTCCGCATTCAGCTGCAGCAGGGTGATGCCATCCGGTTCGACATCTGTAGGTGCCCGCCCTAAAAAGGGCACACGCTCCTGGTTGGCGCCGAGTTGCGTCGACTGAGCTCAGTTAACAGGGTTCACCACGGGGAGGTCGACAACATGAGCCCTATGTATTATATAAAATAGTTATATAAAAGCTCTAAATGCAAAATTAGGTATATTTTTGAGGTGTTAACCAATGTTATTTAACTCTGCTCCTTGGGAGTTAGGATGTCAGAGAGAGATTATATTGAGAGATTATATTTCTGTTTGGAAATGCATTTGTATATTTAAAGTAGAGCTGCAGATTTGAGGAAACACTGAGTACATTAGAATATAATTTATCTATTGCTCTCATCTTAGTTATGTTGCCATTAGGGTACAATTTAGAACTGCACTTTTGGAAATTATTTTGTTTGACAAAGTTTTTATTAAAAGTTTAAATGGATCACGTTCGTTTTGACTGTTTTATCACCTGTATTTATATTTGAGTGAAAATCGCAACCAAAAGATGGCCTGAAATTGTGTTACTTGTTTACTGCCATAATGTCACTGCCACTGCACTTCTATGGTAACACAAGTATGCTGGCCACCAGCATAAGGATGTCGCACCCTAGCCACTCCGCCCCTCTCCCATCAGGCAAGAGGTATTGAAGTTTGTAAACACACACCTCCAGATTGAGAGACAGTTTCTGTCCAGCTGTTATCAGGCAACTGAACCATCCTACCAACAATTAGAGAGCAGTCCTGAGATTCTATCTACCTCATTGGAGATTCTTGGACTATCTTTAATCGGACTTTATCTTGCACTAAAGATTATTCACATTATTCTCTTTAACATCTGTACACTGTGGATGGCTCAATTGTAATCATGTATTGCCTTTCTGCTGACGAGTTTGCACGCAACAAAAGCTTTACACATGACAATAAACTAAACTAACTAACTGGTATTCAGTTGGAACTTGACTCTCCACAATGGATGTAATCTTGGTACAGATAAGTTTCAAACAAGTTGTGGGCGTTGCACTTTATTTCAGTCTTTTAATTATTGTCCCGCTGAGTTATTAAATATAAGGTTTTGCTGGCAAGGCATTGATTACATAGAATAAAGAACACTACAGCACAGGACCTGGCTCTTCAGCCCACCGTCTGTGCCGAACACAGACATATCCTTATCGACCTGCATATAATTCATATCCCTCCAATCACTGTATAACCAAATGCTCATCTACAAGTCTCTTACTTGCACACATTGTACTGGCCTGCACCCCCAGCAAGCTCCAGGTGCTCCCACACATCTCCTTTAAACTTTACCCCTATCACCTTAAAGATGGGAGAAATAGATCAGCCATGATTGAATGGCAGACTAGACTTGATGGGCTGAATGCCTAATTCTATTGCTATCACTTATGACCTTAAAGCAAAGAATTCTCTTATTTAATATTTTCACCCTGGGAAGTAGGTTGTCTACCTCATCTATGTCTCTCACATAATTTTATTTACTTCTAACCAGTCACTCCTCATCCTCTGACTTTCCATAGAAAACAATCTAAGTCTGTCGAACCTTTCCCTGTAGCTAATGCCCTCTAATCCAGGCATTATTCTGGTAAACTGCCTCTGCACCCTTTCCAAATCCTCTAAATCCTTCTTGGAATGGGACAACCAGAACTGCAGGCAACACTGTAAATGAGAAATGAGTCTGAAGAATGGTCTCAACCCAAAATGTCATGTATTGCTTTTCCCCAGAGATGACAATAGACAATAGGTGCAGGAGTAGGCCATTCGGCCCTTCAAGCCTGCACCGCCATTCAATGTGATCATGGCTGATCATCCCAATCAGTACCCCGTTCCTGCCTTCTCCCCATATCCCCCGACTCTGCTATCTTTAAGAGCCCTATCTAGCTCTCATGAAAGTATCCAGAGACCCGGCCTCCACCGTCCTCTGAGGCAGAGAATTCCACAGACTCACAACTCTCTGTGAGAAAAAGTGTTTCCTCGTCTCCGTTCTAAATGGCTTACCCCTTATTCTTAAACTGTGGCCCCTGGTTCTGGACTCCCCAACATCAGGAACATGGTTTCTGCCTCTAGCGTGTCCAAACCCTTAACAATCTTATATGTTTCAATAAGATCCCCTCTCATTCTTCTAAACTCCAGAGTGTACAAGCCCAGCCGCTCCATTCTCTCAGCATATGGCAGTCCCGGACATCCCGGGAATTAACCTTGTAAACCTACGCTGCACTCCCTCAATAGCAAGAATGTCCTTCCTCAAATTAGGGGACCAAAACTGCACACAATACTCCAGGTGTGGTCTCACTAGGGCTCCGTACAACTGCAGAAGGATCTCTCTTTGCTCCTATATTTGATTCCTCTTGTTATAAAGCCCAACATGCCATTCGCTTTCTTCACTGCCTGCTGTACCTGCATGCTTACTTTCATAGACTGATGTACAAGGACCCCCAGATCCCGTTGTACTTCCCCTTTTCCCAACTTGACGCCATTTAGATAGTAATCTGCCTTCCTATTTTTGATACCAAAGTGGATAACCTCACATTTATCCACATTAAACTTAATCTGCCCTGGATCTGCCCACTCCCCCAACACTGCATTCCCATATCATCCTCCTCACAGTTCACACTGCCACCCTGCTTTGTGTCATCTGCAAATTTGCTAGTTACTTTGAATCCCTTCATCCAAATCATTGATGTATATTATAATATTATAAATAGCTGCGGTCCCAGCACCGAGCCTTGCGGTACCCCATTAGTCACTGCCTGCCATTCTGAAAGGGACCTGTTAATCCCTACTCTTTGATTCCTGTCTGCCAACCAATTTTCTATCCGTCAGCACTCTACCCCCAATACCATTGCCCTAATTTTGCCCACTAATCTCCTTTGTGGGACCTTATCAAATGCTTTCTGAAAGTCCAGGAACACTTCATCCACTGGCTCTCCCTTGTCCATTTTCCTAGTTACATCCTCAAAAAATTCCAGAAGATTAGTCAAGCATGATTTCCCCTTCGTAAATCCATGCTGACTCGGACCAATCCTGTTACGGCTATCCAAATGTGCGGCTATTTCATCTTTTATAATTGATTCCAGCCATCTTCCCCGCCACCGATGTCAGGCTAACTGGTCTATAATTCCCTGTTTTCTCTCCGGCCTTACTTAAAAAGCGGGATAACAATAGCTACCCTACAATCCACAGGAACTGATCCTGAGTCTATAGAACCTTTTTCGGTCTACAAGGGTCCAACTTTGGTCTTAACTGCAAGAGTGGGGCGCCGTTGTGTATGGCTGCTCTGCCTGCAGTCCGTCCTTTCACCCTTATTTTCAGTGTGTTTAAAATCTTTAATTTGGAGGTTTTCTAGCTCTTTTATGTGGGGGGTGGGGGGAGGGGAAGGGGGAAACTGTATTTCTTAGTCCCATACCTGGTCAGAGAGGCGGCTTTCCTCCGAGCCGCATCTTCGGCCCTTCCTCGGGGCCTACCATCGGGACTGGAGCAGCGTTTCCTGCCGGGACCGGCCAGAACCCCAGCTTCGGCGGCGGTACAGCGCTGAAGCACCATCACGGAGCGGACGATGCCTTACCGAGGATCGCCGTGCGGTAAGCTCCGGAGTGCTGAGACCGCCGACACCAACATCGCGGAGCTGTGGTCGCAGAGCGTCCAGCCGCGGGCGGCGCTGACTTTCAAACACCGCGGAGCCTGGGTTCTCTCGCCGAGATCACCAGTGTCGGAGCTCCGACCAGCGCGGCCTGTGGAATTCGGGAGCCACGGTCTCCGGGCAGAAAGTGGCCGTTCCAGACACTCCAAGCCGCTGAAGAGTGTTCTCCCGATGCTGGAATTCCATCATCCGCGAGAGGGCCTGTAACATCGGGCCACCGTTGCGGTGACTGCGGAGGCCTCAAATAGGTCCCGACCTTGGGTAAACACAGAAGAAGAGGACTGGACTTTTTAGTGCCTTCCCTCACAGTGGAAAATGTTGATTCTGCTGTGGGGGGACGTTCATGTTAAATTCTATAGTGTGTTGTGTCTTTTCTCTTTTTTATTTTATACGGATATATGGAAACCTAATTTCTTCTATGTAAAGCACTTTGGTTTCAACGCGAGTTGATTTAAATGTGCTATATAAATAAAATGTATTTACCTAATTTTTTCCTCTTCACATACCTAAAGAAGCTTTTACTATCCTCCTTTGTATTCTTGGCTAGCTTACCTTCGTACCTCATCTTTTCTCCTCAAATTGTCTTTTTAGTTATCTTCTGTTGCTCTTTAAACATTACCCAATCCTCTTGCTTCCCGCTCATCTTTGCAACGTTGTACTTCTCATTTATTTTTATACTGTCCCTGATGCCCCTTGTCAGCCATGGTCGCCCCTTACTCCCCTTGGAATCTTTCTTCCTCCTAGGAATGAACTGATCCTGCACCTTCTGTATTATTCCTAGAAATACCTGCCATTGTTGTTCCACTGTCATCCCTGCGAGGGTATCTTTCCAGTTAACTTTGGCCAGCTCCTTCCTCATGGCCCCATAGTCCCCTTTATTCAACTGTAACACTGACACCTCCGATCTACCCTTCTCCCTCTCCAATTGTAGATTAAACCTGACCATATTATGGTCACTACCTCCTAATGGCTCATTAACCTCAAGTTCCTTTATCATTACATCACACTAAATCCAGAATTGCCTTCTCCCTGGTCGGCTCCAATACAAGCTGTTCTAAGATTCCATCACGAAGGCACTCTACAAAGTCCCTTTCTTGGGGTCCAGTACCAACCTGATTTTCCCAGTCTACCTGCATGTTGAAATCTCCCATAACAACCACAGTATTACCTTTGCTACATGCCAATTTTAAATCCTGATTCAACTTGCATCCTAAGTCCAGGCTACTGTTTGGGGGTCTGTAGATAAGTCCCACTAGGGTCTTTTTACCCTTACAATTCCTTAGTTCTATCCATACTGAATCCACATCTCCTGTTTCAATGTCACCCCTTGCAAGGGACTGAATTTCATTCCTCACCAACAGAGCTACCCCACCCCCTCTGCCCACCTGTCTGTCTTTTCGATAGGAGGCATACCCTTGAATATTCAGTTCCCAGCCCTGGCCCTCTTGCAGCCATGTCTCTGTAATTCCCACAACATCATACTTGCCAGTTTCTAACTGAGCCTCAAGCTCGTCCACGGGGTGGGAGATTGCAACCTTCACGTGGTCCGCCCCGTTTCAACCAATGCAATCAACCTGGCGTGTACAATCAAATAAGATCAAATAGAACAAGTTGGCGTACAACTTTAGGCTGTGCACGCCATACGCAAGAAGAAGAAGAAGCTCGTCCACTTTATTTCTTATACTTCGCGCATTCATATCCAACACTTTGACCTCCGTATTCACGTCCCCCCTCGCACCGCTCACAATTAGCCCTGACCTTACTCAGAACTTTCCTTCCCATTAATTCGAGAATCTTTTGTAATTTTTCCTGTACTCACTTCCCCTTCAACTCTATCTTTATACTCCCAATTTGTCAATCACTCCCCCCCCCCCCCCCACTATTTAGTTTAAACCCACACAGTGAGCCCTTGTTACCGCTGCCCCTGCACGGATTGAATCGGTTCTTTTGAGTGGCAAACAACTATGAAGTGTCAGACTGCACGGATAACGCCATCCGGATGCCCGATAAGATACACAACGCGTTTGCCGAGAGATTTCGGAATCGCTCGCTCTCATCAACAAAACAAACAAGTCGGGAGGAGATTAATTTGTGAAGGGTGCGCCTTTTTATTATTTTTTCGTCAAAGATAGAGGAACACAGTCGGTTATTTATATTATGTCATGGCTTTGAACCTGGTTTTAAGAGGAATCTTCGAATGTAACTTGAGGTGTCCTCGGGAAACATGAATAAAATGACATGGGCATTGATAGAAAGGAGCTTTAGGAAATAATCGTGGAAGTTTTGCAGGGTCGCAAAGATAACTGCTTCTGACTTTTATCAGTGCATTGAAAAAAAGTCAATTCCGGATAGGTACTATGGATCTCTCTTATAACTGTACACCAATTGCTAAAACAGTTCTTCCCCAAACTAGGGTCTCGTACTGAAGAAGGGTCCCGACCAGAAACGTCACCTATTCCTTTTCTCTAGCGATACGGCCTGTCCCGCTGAGTTACTCCAGCATTTTGTGTCTATCTAAGATATAGTGATATTCAATTTATCATACAGCCAGACTGAAAAAAGCAACAAAACACACAACTACGTAAAAGGTAACATAAACATCCACCACAGCGGATTCCACATTCCTCACTTTGTGATGAAAGGGAATAAAGTCCAATCTTCTTCCCTCTTTATTCTGCTGCAGTCGGGGTAGTCGAACCATCCACAGTCGGGGCGATCAAAACCACCACAACCGGCGATCGAAGCTACCGCGTCGGGGCTATCGAAGCTCCTGCGTCAGAGCAGTCAAAGCTCCTGCGGCTTGGAGCTCCCGAAGTCGGTCCCTAACCAGGGATGTCATTTTAATATTACACTCATCCCATCCCCCTGGATATTCCGTATTAATAAATTAAGGTTTTGTCAACTAATTACAAATCGTGCTAATTACAAATCAATAACAGCCAACTCTTCCACACAAAGCGCTGAGCATTGGGATCCAGACATCACGGACAACTGGCCTCAGTTCCCCCGCTCACATCTGGCAATGCTCTCTGTCTGAACGAGGGGCCACGGAGCATTTTTGAAAGTGGGGGGGCTGAACGATCACTGATCAGTGGCCTTGGGGAACCCGGTGAGGGAGTGGAGCGACCGAGTGGGGGGAGGGTGTGGGAGGGGGGTGCCCCCCACACTCCCACGGTAGGGACTTTTTAAAATGTGATGTATTAAAATCATGTTTTAGTGCATTGTAGAAGTATTATTTCAATGTTTTTGGTATTAAGTATTTTTAAGAGGTAACTTTTTAAGGGGTAACTTTTTCCACACAAGGGTGGTGGGTGTATGGAACAAGTTGCCAGAAGAGGTAGTTGAGGCATGGACTATCCCAAGACATTTAAGAAACAGTTAGACTGATACATGGATAGGACAGGTTTGGAGGGATATGGACCAAAAGCAGGTAGTGTAGCTGGTAGTGTTGGCGTGTGTGGGCAAATTGGGCCGAAGGGCCTGTTTTCACACTGTATCACTCTGTGACTACATTATACCTTCACCATGCATGAATGCTTCAAAATCAAGTGGTCGAGTTTTATTGCCATATACTCAAGCATAGACACATAGAAAATAGGTGCAGGAATAGGCCATTCAGCCCCTCGAGTCAGCACTGTAATTCAATATAATCATGGCTGTTCATCTAAAATCAGTCCCTCTTTCCTGTTTTTTCCCCAATATCCCTTGATTTTGCTAGCCCCAAGAGCGAAATGCAACTGTCTTGAAAACATCCAGTGAATTGGCCTCCACTGCCTTCTGTGGCAGAGAATTGCACAGATTCACAACTCTCTGGGTGAAGAACGTTTGTCCTCATCTAACTCATAAATGGCCTACCCCTTATTCTTAAACTGTGACCCCTGGTTCTGAACTCCCCCAACATCGGGAACATTTTTCCTGCAGTTACAGTAAGTGAAAATCTAGCAGGCAAGCAGGATGCTTTCTCCAACCACCCACATTAGAAGGCCACAATCTTCCACTGCTTCTACCCACAGCCACTGGTTGTCCAGCCTGGTCCATGCCGGTCACCAGGGAGAATTCTGCGCAGTACTCTCATGGCAGCGGCGCAACGCTTCCGACGGCCCAGCACTCTTGCACTGAGGCTGCTCCATGGCCAGAGCTGCAGCCAGCGACTCGCCAGCCCCACAAACACTCGCCAGCCCCGGCTCCCCATCCGCATCTGCCCCCGCCGCTGCTTCTGCTTCCATCCCACCCTCCGCCCCGGCTCTCCAACATCCACGACCAGGTTGCTCAGAGCACACCAGCTCCTCTTCCAAAGCCGGAGATATTGAAACATGTCTAGCCAAAAAAGTGGGGGGCTGCAGCCCCCGCAAATCCTTAAATTCCGACTGACGCCAGAAGCAGGACATGGCCTCATGCTGCGCTGGGTGACACTCATTCACTGCCCGGTCCGTGTCTTTCAATGTAAATTTTCATTGGGACATGCTTTGGAGGTGTGTGACGGTTCGGCCAAGTGAGACTAACAGAGAATAAGAATGCTTCTGTCTTGTCAACAGAGGCGCACACAAGCAGTTGATATTAGTTCACGACAGAGTGTGAGAAATTCTGTGATCAGCGTGAGTGCGTGAGAATTGGGCGAAATGCGTGAGTCTCACGCTCAATGCGTGAGAGTTGACAGCTCTGGGTCAGGGGAAGCATTAAAAGTGGCATCTCCTGCATGAACTGCCTGCTGTACCTGCATGCTTACTTTCAGTGACTGATGTACAAGCAGGGCCTATGAAAGGGGTGTGCAGGGGGTACATCGTACCCAGGCCCAGAGTCCAAAAGGGGGCCCGGGTGCCAAAGGAGGGGGGCTGGAAATGTCCTGAAATCTCAGAAAATGTTTGCATATATTTTGTGAAGATTAGCATTCACATTTTGTGTGAGCCTACATAGTTTTATATATCGTAATTCGTAGAAATTGTGATCCACAATAAAGCAGGGAATTTTACTGGCGGGTGTGTGGTTGGAGTAACCTGATTAAAAGAGGGGGGAGGGGGAGACCCATCACTACTGATGGGTCTTCCCTGTAGGTGGAGGGGAGCACTAGGACCCAGCAGAATCATCACTAATGATGGGTCTTCCCTGTAAGGGGAGCACTAGGACCCAGTAGAATCATCACTACTGATGGGTCTTCCCTGTAGGTGGAGGGGAGCACTAGGACCCAGCAGAATCATCACTAATGATGGGTCTTCCCTGTAAGGGGAGCACTAGGACCCAGTAGAGTCATCACTACTGATGGGTCTTCCCTGTAGGAGGAGGGGAGCACTAGGACCCAGTAGAGTCATCACTACTGATGGGTCTTCCCTGTAGGAGGGGAGCACTAGGACCCAGTAGAGTCATCACTACTGATGGGTCTTCCCTGTAGGAGGGGAGCACTAGGACCCAGTAGAGTCAGACCACGTGTTGTCTGCATGGTGGAGGTTGTAGGCCTCGTGCTGCGCCGGGATCTCTGGTGAGGTGACGGCTCTGGGCCGCTGGTGGCCGGTGGAGAGGCGAGGGTCGGCGGAGTCGCTGGTGGAGGCCCGTGGGGAGCTGGAGTAGAGATACGGGCAGCAGCATCGGTGGCTTTCTGAAGACAGTGAAGATCGGCGACAGTGACTGCGCTGGCCCCGCCCGGGGAGGTGGTGAGAGTCGGGAGCGGCGGCAGTTTCAGTGGCCCGGGCCTGGGTGTGTGTGTGGGTGTGTGTGTCAGTGTGTGTGGGTGTGGGTGGGTGTGTCAGTGGGTGTGTGTGTCAGTGTGTGTGGGTGTGTGTGTCAGTGGGTGTGGGTGTGTGTGTGTGGGTGTGTGTGTGTGTGTGTCAGTGTGTGTGGGTGTGGGTGGGTGTGTCAGTGGGTGTGGGTGTGTGTGTGTCAGTGTGTGTGGGTGTGTGTGTGGGTGTGTGTGTGTGTGTGTCAGTGTGTGTGGGTGTGGGTGGGTGTGTCAGTGGGTGTGGGTGTGTGTGAGTCAGTGTGTGTGTGTGTGTGGGTGTGTGTGTGTCAGTGGGTGTGTGTGTGTGTGTCAGTGGGTGTGGGTGTGTTAGTGGGTGTGTGTGTGTGTGGGTGGGTGTCAGTGGGTGTGGGTGTGTCAGTGGGTGTGGGGTGTGTTAGTGTGTGGGTGTGTTAGTGGGTGTGGGTGTGTCAGTGGGTGTGTTAGTGGGCGTGTGTGTGTGTCAGTAGGTGTGGGTGTGTCAGTGGGTGTGTTAGTGGGTGTGGGTGTGTTAGTGGGTGTGGGTGTGTCAGTGGGTGTGTTAGTGGGCGTGTGTGTGTGTCAGTAGGTGTGGGTGTGTCAGTGGGTGTGTTAGTGGGTGTGGGTGTGTTAGTGGGTGTGTCAGTGGGTGTGGGTGTGTTAGTGGGTGTGGGTGTGTCAGTGGGTGTGGGTGTGTCAGTGGGTGTGTTAGTGGGTGTGGGTGTGTTAGTGGGTGTGGGTGTGTTAGTGGGTGTGGGTGTGGTGTGTCAGTAGGTGTGGGTGTGTCAGTGGGTGTGGGTGTGTCAGTGGGTGTGTTAGTGGGTGTGGGTGTGTTAGTGGGTGTGGGTGTGTTAGTGGGTGTGTCAGTGGGTGTGGGTGTGTTAGTGGGTGTGGGTGTGTCAGTGGGTGTGGGTGTGTCAGTGGGTGTGTTAGTGGGTGTGGGTGTGTTAGTGGGTGTGGGTGTGTTAGTGGGTGTGGGTGTGGTGTCAGTAGGTGTGGGTGTGTTAGTGGGTGTGGGTGTGTCAGTGGGTGCGTGTCAGTGGGTGTGGGTGTGTCAGTGGGTGTGGGTGTGTCAGTGGGTGAGTTAGTGGGTGTGTGTGTCAGTAGGTGTGGGTGTGTTAGTGGGTGTGGGTGTGTTAGTGGGTGTGGGTGTGTTAGTGGGTGTGGGTGTGTTAGTGGGTGTGGGTGTGTCAGTGGGTGTGTTAGTGGGTGTGGGTGTGTCAGTGGGTGTGTTAGTGGGTGTGTGGGTGTGGGTGTGTCAGTAGGTGTGGGTGTGTTAGTGGGTGTGTGCGTGTCAGTGGGTGTGGGTGTGTCAGTAGGTGTGGGTGTGTTAGTGGGTGTGGGTGTGTTAGTGGGTGTGGGTGTGTTAGTGGGTGTGCGTGTGTTAGTGGGTGTGGGTGTGTCAGTGGGTGTGTGTGTTAGTGGGTGTGGGTGTGTTAGTGGGTGTGTCAGCGGGTGTGGTTGTGTTAGTGGGTGTGGGTGTATCAGTCGGTGTGTGTATGTGTCAGTGGGTGTGGGTGTGTGTGTGTGTGTTGGTGTGTCAGTGGGTGTGTGTGTGTTGGTGTGTCAGTGGGTGTGTGTGTGTGTCAGTGGGTGTGGGTGTGCGTGTTAGTGGGTGTGGGTGTGTTAGTGGGTGTGTGTGTGTTAGTGGGTGTGGGTGTGTGTGTGTTAGTGGGTGTGGGTGTGTTAGTGGGTGTTTGTGTGTTAGTGTGTGTGTGTGGGCGAGTGTGTCTGAGTGGGTGGGTGTAAGTGGTAGGCTGTGGCCGAGCATCAAAAATGTGTCTAGAAATCAACTTTTGACACCCATGTCTCGGAACTACATGAAATTTTGCACAGATTTAGATAAAGTATAATTGATAAGGAAGTCATAACTCGTCAGTACCAAAAGGTGCAAACCAGCGCCATCTAGTGTCCAATGCCGACATTACACCATGGGGAGCCTATTTCCCTGTTGCAGTCTCTTATCATATATTATCATATTATAGGTAGACAAAAGTGCTGGAGAAACTCAGCTAGTGCAGCAGCATCTATGGAGCGAAGGAAATAGGCAAAGTTTCGGGCCGAAACTCTTCTTCAGACCTTCTTCAGAGTTCTTCTTCTTATCATATTATATATATATATATATATATATATATATATATATATATATATATATATATTGTAAATATGTCTGTAATCATATATAATTAAGTATAATTATATTATATAAAAATAATAGAATTAATATAATTGTGAGTGTGTTTTTTGAATGAGACTGCCGCAGAGGTCCGGCTTCTGAACCAGCCTAATTAATGGGTGAGGGCAGTTCCTGTGGGTTCCCCCGTCTACTGAACCCCACTGACTGCCAGTGTGCAGAGTGGGGGTCACGGCCATAGTGGGACTGGGGCAGTGCCAGGCTGGGGGAAGGCTAAGGCATCTTCCACTGACAGGAAAATGCCTAACCTTAACCCTAACTCGCCCCCCTTCCAGAGCTGCCCTCGGCTGGAGCTGGAGCCACTTTGGGACCGGCTGTGGGCTCCGTACGTGTGGTCCCGCAGCATGTCCACCTCGGCCAGCTTGCCCTTCTGGATCATCGTGGTGATGATGGTGGGGAGCAGTTCTGCCCTGAACGCCACCCGAGCCGCCTTCAGCACCACCGTAGCACCGGCTCCGTCAGCCCGCCCGCTCGCTCGCTGCGCCACCCCAGCTGACAGCCACGACCGTCCCCTCAGAGCACCCACCGTCCATCCAACCACTCGCAGCACCCACCGGCCATCCAACCACTCGCAGCACCCACCGGCCATCCGACCACTTTCACCATCCACCGGCGGCCCGACAGCCGGACCGATCCTCCACAGCATCCATCGGCCTACCGACAAGCCCGACCGACCGACCAACTGACTGACCCTAACCGGAACCCTAATCCTAACCTTAGCTCAGGGCTGCCATCTCTCACGCATTGAGCCTGACAGTCACGCATTTCACAAAATTCTCACGCTCTCACGCTGATCACAAATTTTTCACACTCAAAAATCTGCAGGTGCTGGAAGTTCAAAATAAAGCAAAAATTGTTTTAGAGGTGAGTAAAATCCATGAGGGGAATATGAGGTGAATGCATAGTTTTTTTCCCGGGATATGTGATTCAAGAACTAGAAGGTTTGAAGCAGGGATGTCAAACGACCGGCCCGTGGGATGATTTGGGGAAAAAAAGTAGATGGTGCAGGTGGTGTGATAGGTGAGACACAGCGGTGGTCCCAGCACCTCCCCCCCCCCAAGGCACTGCTCACACCTCCCACCCTCACCTCCAGCGGCTCTGAGTCCGCCCGCCGCTCTGTCCACACCCCATGGAATTTTAACCCCGGCCCAGAGCCAGGCGCGGATCGGGTGAGTGGGGGCTTCAGTGCCGCCTCCGGAGCCGCGGGGATGAATCTCGGGCTAAGGCTTCGCTCCGCTGCCCGACCCCCGGGTCACTGACCCTCACCTCCCCTGGACCCCAGCTGGACACAAAGCACTTGGGCCAGCCCGCATTCCCGGGAGGGGGGGGGAGGGAAACGCTCCCCAGGCATCGCAAGGTCTCCACTCACTCCGGGTGTTGTCGCCACTTCACTGACACACACTCTCACTCACACACTGGCACACACAAGGTTTCAAGGGATATGGGCCAAATGCGGATAAATGGTACTAGTTTAGATGGGGCATCTTGATCTGCATGAACAAGTTGGAATGAGGGGCCTGTTTCCATGCTGTAAGACAATGACACATTGTAGAAAGGGTGCAATTGCAAAGTAGTGCAACGGGTGAAAGTGAAAAGTAGAGAGGATCCAGGGGCGATTTATGAAGATGTTGGCAGGGCTGGAATTTTTTTTTTCATTTTGAAGAAAGATTTGATAACTGGTATTGTATTCTCTGCTGCAACGGAGGTGAAGAAAAAACGTAGTTGAGATGAATAATATTATGAGAATAGGACCTGTTTAGCTTAACAAAGAGTGTAGGAAGGAACTGCAGATGGTGGTTTAAACTGGTAGACACTAAAAACTAGAAAAACTCAACAGGACAGGCAGCATCTCTGGAGAGAAAGAATGGGTGATGTTTCGGGTTGAGACTTTCAGACTGAAGAGGTTGAAAACCAGCCATAAAATATAATGACTGGAGATGTGTGTTATCCAACTAAGGGCAGGAATCAGAAACATATGTTCATCTTTAATGACGTGACACCATAATAAATATATTGCAGAAAATGAATTTAATGGGGTAGCACGGTGGGGCAGTGGTAGAGTTGCTGCCTTATTACCACAAGGGTTTTCTCTGGATATTCCGGTTTCTCCCACATCGGAAAGAAGTGCGGGTTTGTAGGTTAATTGGCTTCTGTAATTTGTCCCTGTTGTGTAGGATGGAACTGGTGTATTATAACGTGTGCGGACATGGCGCCGACAGACAAGAAGCCAAAGCCAAAGAACCGAATAGAAACGAGGCCGAAACGCGAATGAACCGAAAGAGTCCGAAGATGAAACGCCTACTAACGGAAAGGATGGGACGCCTAAATTCAAGCTAACCGAAATCGCGGGACGCCTAAACGCCTACGAACCGAAAGGCTGCGTCGCCTAAATGCAAACTTACCGAATGGCCGCTCAGTCGATACGCCACCTACCCGAAAGGCGGCGGCGCCTACAGGCCAAAGGACCGACAGACGCTCAACAGAAAAGTCCAATAACGGACTTGGCGTTGCCGGGGGCCGGGACTTGTCAGCGATTGGTCCAGACCCTCACGTCCATCACATCAGCATGGATTTATGAAAGGTAAATCATGTCTGACGAATCTTATAGAATTTTTCGAGGATGTAACTAGTAGAGTGGATAAGGGAGAACCAGTGGATGTGTTATATCTGGACTTTCAGAAGGCTTTCGACAAGGTCCCACATAAGAGATTAGCATACAAACTTAAAGCACATGGTATTGGGGGTTCAGTATTGATGTGGATAGAGAAATGGCTGGCAGACAGGAAGCAAAGAGTAGGAGTAAACGGGTCCTTTTCAGAATGGCAGCCAGTGACTAGTGGGGTACCGCAAGGCTCAGTGCTGGGACCCCAGCTATTTACAATATATATTAATGATCTGGATGAGGGAATTGAATGCAACATCTCCAAGTTTGCGGATGACACGAAGCTGGGGGGCAGTGTTAGCTGTGAGGAGGATGCTAGGAGGCTGCAAGGTGACTTGGATAGGTTGGGTGAGTGGGCAAAGGCATGGCAGATGCAGTATAATGTGGATAAATGTGAGGTTATCCACTTTGGTGGCAAAAACAGGAAAGTAGACTATTATCTGAATGGTGGCCGATTAGGAAAAGGGGAGATGCAACGAGACCTGGGTGTCATGGTACACCAGTCATTGAAAGTAGGAATGCAGGTGCAGCAGGCAGTGAAGAAAGCAAATGGTATGTTAGCATTCATAGCAAAAGGATTTGAGTATAAGAGCAGGGAGGTTCTACTGCAGTTGTACAGGGTCTTGGTGAGACCACACCTGGAGTATTGCGTACAGTTTTGGTCTCCTAATCTGAGGAAAGACATTCTTGCCATAGAGGGAGTACAGAGAAGGTTCACCAGACTGATTCCTGGGATGGCAGGACTTTCATATGAGGAAAGACTGGATAGACTCGGCTTGTACACATTGGAATTCAGAAGACTGAGGGGGGATCTTATAGAAACTTACAAAATTCTTAAGGGGTTGGACAGGCTGGATGCAGGAAAATTATTCCCGATGTTGGGGAAGTCCAGAACTAGGGGTCACAGTTTAAGGATAAGAGGGAAGACTTTTTGGACCGAGATGAGGAAATCATTTTTTACACAGAGTGCTGAATCTGTGGAATTCTCTGCCACAGAAGGTAGTTGAGGCCAGTTCATTGGCTATATTTAAGAGGGAGTTAGATGTGGCCCTTGTGGCTAAAGGGATCAGGGGGTATGGAGAGAAGGCAGGGATGGGATACTGAGTTGGATGATCAGCCATGATCATATCAAATGGCGGTGCAGGCTCGAAGGGCCGAATGGCCTACTCCTGCACCTATTTTCTATGTTTCTATGTTTCTATCACCGCGAAGGCATAAACATTGCCCCAATCCTCCGATCCACCCGACCCGCAGCCGTGGGAGAGTGGGGGCTGTCCCGAGGAATGCACACCTTCGGCCGCTTTCAACTTGTTGCTTGGGTTCAGATTGCCCAGTCACCTATGGCTTGTGTGGGAAAATGAACCTCACGCTCCCGCCTCCCCCTTGTCACTCCCCCCCTCTCTCTCTCTCTCCCTTCTCTCTCCTCGTCTCTCTATCCTCTTCTCTCCTCCTCTCTCTCCCCTCTTCTCTCCTCCTCTCTCTCCCCCTTCTCTCTCTCTCCCCTTCTCTCTTCCCCCCCTGCTCTCTCTCCCTTCTCTCTCCCCCTTCTCCCCCCCTCTCTCACACTCTCACACTCTCACACTCTCACACTCTCACTCTCTCACTCTCACTCTCTCACATATATATACGCACACATATATATATATGCATATGTACACAAATAAAATTAGCCAACAAACAATAATAGAGCAAAAAAACAACACCGCTGCTCTGAAGTCTATGTAGTTCAGATCTTATTTGCAGGTTGTATTGTGTAATAGCCTGATGGCTGTAGAGAAGCAGAAAATGTTGGAGCTACTCACTTTCATTTGTGGTGAGAGGAACATAGTTCACATCTCAGGTCAACAACTTTTCATGCGAACTGGGAACAAGTGAGAAATATAAGCTTGTTTTATAGCTTCTTCCAGTTCTGATGAAATGTAATTGAAAACAAAAATAAGTCTCTTGGTTAGAAACCCTGGTTGGGAACAAATAAATTGCAGAATAATTAAATGCTGTTCAGTTCTATCTCCACAATGGAGGGCACAATTAGCTTTCTAAATGTATGGATGGTAGGAATTGAAAGAAATCGATGTTAGGATTAATGACATAGTGCTTGGAGATTATGGCGATAGAAGCAGGAAATCTCTGAAGTTTGGTGATCTACTTCCAGTGGACTAAAGGAATTTGGTGATAAATTATTTGGATGCAGGAACAAACTGAAACACCTCCAATAATCTATATTCTATTCTATGGGGAGAAGGCAGGAATGGGATACTGATTGTGGATGATCAACCATGATCACAGTGAATGGTGGTGCAGGCTCAAAGGGCCAAATGACCTGCTCCTGCACCATTCAGGTAATTGTCATATGACATTGTCTAATGTCTATAAAATGGAATTCAGTAAATTAAACAATGCATGGTTGCCAAGAGATGTTCTGTAATGTTCCGTTGTTGTGGTAGCATTAGGTCAGTTAAAGAACCTGATGGGACAGTAGCTTTTTTTGAACTGGGATTGTGGGACGTTACTCTTCTGTGTATCCTGTGGATGGTAACAGTGAGAAGACAGCACGGCTTATCCCATTTCAGCTATTAGTTGAGCAAAATTAACCTGAACAACTTATTCTTAACATCTCTATATTCTGAGACCTTTCCTGTAAAAAATCTTTCAGGTGAAGTGTTGTGAATATCCGCAGAAACTACAACCTAATCTGCGTGCCTTTGTTATCAATTCCCCTCGCAGTAGACAATAGCCTTCTTTGTGTTTTTCTAATTACGTGACTATCAGGAGGCTAAATTCAATCTGGAAATTGTCCGCTTGGGGAAAGATCATCGAATATTTTTATATTGTGATATTTGGACTATACAGTTATTGTTTGGAAAATTGATACAGGTATTATAATTTTCTTTTCCACTTACCTTGTATAGTGCTGATAATTTACATAAGATGTTCACTCCTGTATATCTGTATGAGTGTGGGAAGCCAAATGTTTCAGGACATTTTATAGTGGAGACTTGTGTGCACAAAATTACACATGCTTTCCAAGTGACTTCCATCACATAAGCAAAGAAACTAAGGAATTTCACAAGCTCTTGGTTAGAAGCGATTTAAATTTAGTTTAGAGATACAACATGAATCAGGCGCTTCGGACCAGTGGTTCTATGGTGACCATCGATCACCTGTTTTAGTTTAGTTCATTGTCATATGAAAAGCTTGAATTTGCATGCTATCCAGCCAAAGAAAGACCTATACATGATGGAATCAAACCATCCACAGTGTACAGGTGAAGGGTAAATAAAGATTTAAGAGTGGAATGATTGTAATGGATGTCAGCAAACCTCTTACAGTCTACACGTAGACACAGACCAGCACGCAAAGGATGGCCTTGCTTAGGCGCCCTCGTTGGTCTCGACATTCATACTGGTTCAAGAGTGTTTTATTGTCAAGTATGTTTTATTGTCTTATGTCCCAAAGCAGGCTATTTTGGCGAGTCAGAGAAGGTAAGTTGGTTTGAATCGTTTATTTTAACGAAACAACGAGCCAACAACACATGGGCGATAAGACAACCAAATTTAAAATGTGGCTTCCACAAGTGTTGGTGCTAGACTGACAGTTACTGACAGTTACTTACAGTTACAGCAAAAACACTGCCAATAGAACACCCGCATTCAGTGACTCCTCCAGTCAATCACGAGGGTTCGCTTACTCAGAGTCACCACCGGGTGTCGCTACACTATGTTATTCCCCCTTTTTCAAACACTCCCTACACATTAGTGGCAATTTTAAGGAGGCCATTTACGGCAACCTAAAAAGCTGCATGTGTTTGGGATGTGGGAGGAAACTGGAACACCCGGAGGAAACCCACACAGTCACTCAAACTCCACAGCACCCAATGTCCGAGAACCAAGGTCTCTGGCGCTGTGAGGTAGTAACTCTACCGGCTGCGCCATTGTGCTGCTCATTTTATGAGTGCAAATTCCATTGACTTCTTTGTTTTGAGTTGTAGTTACTTTGACAATAGAGTAGGATTTGCTTTTGAGTCAGTTTATAGACACATAACCTGCGAGAACTGCCAATCCAGTGGTAAGGAAGTGCTACACTGTCCGAGGTGCCAATTCTGGATGAACTAGAGGCCTCATCTGTCGTCTTACGTTCAGTGGTACTATTTGATGAATACCGGGGATTTTTGATGCCTAATACTTAAACAGAAACCAACTCCACCAGAATATTTTATCTGGTTATTGGGGGACCTTTGCCATGTCCAAATCAGCTGGTGTGTTTTCCTGTATCCTAGCAGTGACAATAATTCAAAATTATTGGAATGCTGAAAAATGGAAAGTGCTCATGGAAAAAGCTATTTGTTTGTCTCCTTGCACGTGGAAATGGAAATAGGATGAAATGCAGATGTCCAATATCGGCAAAGGAAATCTATATATAACTTTGGCCATACTTCTAGAATTAAATAACAACTGATAGGAGGTGCTGGAAGGCACAAGTTTGCAATTGGATATCAAGCTGTGTTCTACCTTTGTGCAGTGCAGGATGGCAAACTTTCTTCACAAGTAGAGCCAGTTTTAGCAGCAGTCGTTGTAAATAAGCTGATCAACTGTGGTACAGTTATGGAATATAATGTTAAACTAATTACAGCGAGATGCAACTTTAATCTGTGTCTTGACTTTCAATTTGCTGTTTTTGCACTATTTTGTGAGGTGATGTAATCTGTGAAATTAAGGTAATTTGGGACGTTTGTATATGATTTGATGCAGGTAGTTCTGCTGTAATGGTTATTTCATCGTGTGAATTGGATGTAATGTGGATTTAGTGAACATTATTTATATTAAGTGGACCTAATTGATAACATGATTTGATTGATCTACCTTGTGTTTGAATACCTCAAGTCATCTAACCTCCACAATCACCAGGATAGAGAAATCCAGAGATTTATCATCCACTGAGAGAGGAAATTCTTGCACACCTCTGTTTTAAACGGCAGCTCCTTTATCTTGTGATCCATACATGTTATACCTTTCAGTTGCCTCAGTTTTATTTCCATTGTTGCATCTAGCGTGTTCATATTATGTGTTCATTGAAAGTTACATCATCAAAGTGAAACCATGTACATGTTCAATGACCAAAAGTCAACTGAAATTTGACCCTGCTTCGAAAACAATTGAGGTCCCAAGTTCCACGTATCCACTGTCACAGAAATATTTTGTGTATTGCATTGCATCATAATTTGTTCACTATTGCAACTCCCCATTATTGAGCATTATTGAGGCATCTTTGAGCCCTTAATCCTGCTCTGCTTATTGGTTGTAAGGAATTTAGATGTATGATCATTTAAAACATTGGAACTACCTGAATTTTAGAGCCCAGCTGTCTTCATACTTATTGCCATCTCCCCCATAACCCCTGACACCCGCACTAATCAAGAATCTATCAATCTCCGCCATAAAATATCCATTGACTTGGCCTCCACATCCTTCTGTGGCAATGAATTAGACAGATTCACCACCCTCTGATTAAAGAAATTCCTCCTCTCCATTCACTTTAATGTCTCTTTATTATCTGCCACTGATCTGCTTTGCATTGGGTGTCACTTTCTTCAATTGGACCCCTCTGACATTTGCTAATCTCATCATTCGCATCATTAGTACTGAACTATTATCTACCGCTTTGATGACCCTCGGACTATCCTTGATCAGACTTTGCTGGGTTTACCTTGCGCTGTAAATGGGTCGATTGCAAGCGTGTATTGTCCTTCTGCTGACTGGTCAGCACGCAACAAAAGCTTTACACTGTACCTCGGTGCACGTGACAACAAACTAAATGGAAACTCAAGAGCATAGACCATAGAACAGTACTGCACAGGAACAGGCCCTTTGGCCCACAATGTCCGTGCCAAGGATGATGACCATTTAAACTAATCTTCTCTGCTTGTCTGCTCTGTACCAATGCTATTTAATTATTATTTTGGTTAATTTACAGCCACATTAAAATAGAAGCATGTGGAGGTGCATTTGTGCAAACAAACTGCCCCTTGCATCGGCGGGGGTAAGTATTTTTATAATTTCTTGTGTTCCATTTGCATTTATAAAATTTGTATTTGTATTCATGATATATTTTGGAATTTAGTTTTTCCTTGTATAAAATAATGTGTGGACTACAATCACTTGCTTATGATTTCAATTTCAAAAATATTTAATGAAAATGCTTTCCTGTGCTTAACTTAATTTGTCCGTTATATTTTGCCTCTGGTAAATTTTAGACATTTCAAATTGAATTTCTCATGTTTTATTATTTGTTATTGGCATTACTAATTTTTATTAGATGGGTTGTGCATATTGAGGCCGGGAATTGTTTATTTGTGTAATGTGACTCGTTCACTACTTGAAAAAATACATTCTCCTCAAAGTAAACCTGGGATGTTTATGACATTCATGATTTTCTTCCTGTCCTGTGCAGTGATGAGCAATGGTGGGCCACTAATGTAGAAGCAACCCTGGAAATGATGGGCATCCTGTTTGTTCCAAGATAAAGGGGATTGGTCTGAGCAGGACCCAAGCTCTTGGTACTAGGAGTCAGCTGCTCATCACAACACCTTACCTTGTGGGGGCAGCATTGACCACCAATTCTAAACTCCTCTGCTCCAACATATCACTACTCACCCACAGGCATCAGATAGCTATTGGCCCTCACTGAAGCCTGAATTGACCCTTGGTTTTCACTTACGATACGATACAATAAAACTTTCTTCATCCCCGGAGGGAAATTGGTCTGCCAACCGTCACAACACACAAGGTGCACGAAAACTTGAAATTAAAAGTGCAAATAAAAAGAAAAAGGACAAGCGACTGTTGGCTGCCTGCCGTGTGCACAACGCCTTAAACGGAACGAACGAACAAACAAACGCAGCCTTATCCCCTGGGTAGAGAATTATAAAAGTAGAGTACTCCCCCACACCGGGACCCACATTGTTCTACCACCGCCCCACACGGCAGTCCCCCCACGCCCAGTCCCCATTGTCTTCCCCTACCCCCCCCTCCCCTCTCATTGAACGCTGATTGCGGGTCAATCGTGAGGCTCCCACCACCGCCAAAGCTCCCGTTGCTGCTGAGGCTCCTTCAGCCCAGGCAGACCTCGCCATCCGGCTTCACCTCGGTCCCCTGGGAGGCCTGTGGGGCGAGCCTAGCCAACCGGTTCACGTTCCGGTCGGCGGCTCGGTTGTTCGGCGGGTGGATTGGGCCCGCGCTGCTCCTAGGGTCACTCCCACCTCACGTGTGCAACTCTCCAGGACACTTCCTCTTTTCTCAGTATTACTAACAAATCAGATTTACATCCCAGATACAAAGAAATGCAGATGCTGGTTTATATCAAAAATGGACACACTGCTGGAGTAATGGTGGTGCAGCGGTAGAGTTGCTGCCATACAGTGCCAGGAAACCGGGTTCGATCCTGACTACAGGTGCTTGTCTGTACATAGTTTGTAAGTTCTCCCCGTGACCTGCGTGGATTTTCTCCGGGATCTCGGGTGTCCTCCCACACTCCAAACACGCACTGGTTTGTAGGTTAATTGGCTAGGTATAATTGTAAATTGTCCCAAGTGTGTAGGATAGTGTTAATGCGCAGGGATTGCTGGTTGGCGCAGAGTCGGTTTAGTATCTCTAAACTAAACTGAACTAAACTAAACTAACTCAGTGGCTTGGGTGAAAAAGGATGGGTGAAGTTTCAGTTTGGGACCCTTCTTTAGACTGATTGTAGGGGGTGGATCTGGAAGCAAGAAAAGACCACGACAAATTTGATAAAGGGTCCTGACCCGAAACATCAACCATCATTTTTTTCCCAGAGATACCACCTGACCTGCTGAGTTAATCCAGCACATTGTGTCCGTCTATCCTATTTTTCCCCCTCCATATGAGAATTCATCGTGGGAAAGCCTTTGAGCATGTTAAAATACACGAGGCCAATTACGTTGGGTCTCCAGAGTGACTGAATTTTGCAGCAGTGGCCTTGTAATACAAAAAATGCATTGGCTTCCATGCATTCCACATTAATGCACTTCTCAAGTCACAGAATATTTCAATACTGTTTTCTCCGAAGTCCGATTCACTATGATGCAGTTATTAATGGTGACCAATTATTCTGCAGGCACTGAGCTGCCAGAAGTCTGCAGGTAAGTATTCGGTGGCTGATTTAACTGAGCAGTTGGCTCAGCAGGAACAACTAGTAGTGCAGCTCAAAGACCAAATTCAGGACAAAGAGACCCAGCTTGACGTGAGAGATCAACAACTTAAGGTAACATCAATTCCAGTTGAATATTTGTGACCCTCACTGAGTGAGCTATTACAGTGATCTGTGTTCTTTGTGTTTTACATTTCTGCAGTTGGATTTCACTTTAAAGCCTGAAAATTCAGTCCAAAATATTGCATGTTTGCTTTTTAACAATAACAATTAACAATGCCTCTTATTTTCTGAAGCAAAGACTATTGTTAAACCGTTTCACGTCATGTGTCAGATCTTTTCAAGGAAATTGAAAGGATGCCTTCACACTTGGTTTAGAAGGTTGTACTTCAAAATAGACTACAAAATGTTATTTAAAAGTCCTACTCAAATGATTTAAGCAGAAAGTCACACCTGATGCTTCCAGTACAATACTGAGAAGAATGCTGCGCCTGAAGTGCCAACTTTCAAATGAAATATTGAATTAAATCGTGTTTGGTGTCTCAGGCAGATGTGAAATATTTTATTTTGCCATATTTTAGAGAAAGAAATGTGTTTTCCAGGGTGACTTTTCCAGTCTTTACCCCAAAAGTAACAACCTTCAAGTAGTTGATCCACCACATTAGTACATTATCACATATTTGCTATTTTCAAATTAGTTACACGGTTTATGACATTCCAATGTTAATTGAACAACAAAGGTACCTTATAAGCAACATTGGCTGCAAACACTTTTTAGACACTCTGAGGAAGTCATTGTTTTCTGTTTAAATCCAGTAATGATTCCTCGGACCTTGACCATGAGAGTTTGTTTTGCCACTGAATCATTTTGGGGCTTGATTCCAAATACAGGCTGTGAGGTTTGCTAAATTTGCAGTACAATTGCAGCCATGTCTGGATTACTGCATTAATTTAGTGAAGTTGGCATCTCTGAAGGTGGACAAATCATCAGGTCCGGCAGAAATGTTTCCCAGCCAGTTAAAAGAAGCAAGGGTGGGAACAGCTGAGGTTCTGACTAAATGTTTTCAGTCTCCCCTTGCCAAAGGAATGGTGCCAGAAAATTGCTCAAATTGTCGAGGGGTGCTTCCTGTTAGTATATAATAGCAAAGGTGCCCTAGGGATTCACACACGCCACTGTGGTGGCTGTTTATGTTTAATCTTTATGTCGTTTTGTGTCATGTTGCTTTTTTTGGTATGACTGTGTGGTAAATCAAATTTCACAGTACCTCAGTACACCTGACAATAAAGGACCATTAAACCATTGAATACAAATTAATTATTTCATCCCGTGATTTCATTAATGATAATTTTAATTTTAATGTCTTAATACCAAGGTGGACTTGAAGAATTGGTGCACTTGAATTACAAATGTTGCGTGTGTGTGATTTCCATTCTATGTTGCCCAGTTTTTATCACTGTTAGGAGGTATTAATCATTTGTTAACTTCCTCAGTTGCTGGAAGACCTCAAGGTAAATCTCCGTGAAAGCGAAGAGGCATTATTGGAAAAGACACAACTTGTGTATGTGTTGCAGAACAAGCTTGATGGAAATAATCGGGAGCTAGCGGTAAGGACATCATTGTTTGCTGCTGTGTGAATCTCTATTACAGGGAAAGATTTCTGCAACCAGCTAAGGGATTATGTTGTAACTGGCAGTGAAATAAAAATAGCAGGGAGCCTCTTGGAATAAATCTGTAAATATGAAAAAATGTGAAGATTTTCTTTTGTATAAATCTTCCCATTCTTTTTTTCTAAATCAGCCCATCAACCCTTTTATGATCTGTTATAGTGCAGAATCACATTTTATGTGGAGCCTTGCAACATTGTCATTCTGGTTATGACAGGTTGTTGGCACTGCTGATCTGTGCCACCAATTTTTTGAGCCCTGATCAAGATCAGATCTGCTATTTAAGATGCCAACAACACATGAACTCTTGATTATAATGCAACAGTGTCACTACTGATTATATCTCTCTTCCATCTATTCTATTCCATATATAACTAAAACTCTCATCTTGACCACTTCCTGTCTGCATTGTAATTCAATTTGAGCAAAAACGATCCTGCTTAGTGCTACGAATGTGTTGGGGAATGGGACCAGGCCTCCTGTGTGACTGGGACCCAACAGTTTAGTTGTTCTTCATTGTCCCATCCACTAGTGGGAGAGTCTAGGAGTAGAGGTCATAGCCTCAGATTTAAAGGACGTTCCTTTGGGAAGGAGATTAGGAGGAATTTCTTTAGTCAGAAATAAGGGGTTGCCCATTTAATGCATTAGCATGTTTATTTCTCTGACAACGGCATGCGTGTTTGGAACTATGTTTGTCAAAGTGTAGACAGTGGAGGCTCGTAGAATATTTTCAAGGCAGTGGGGATCGATTCATGATAAACTGGGTGAATGTATACATTAGGTCAGTGATGATCTTAATGAAAGGCAGAACAGACCTGATGGACTGAATCGGTATTCCTGCAGAATGTACTGCTGAAGTTCTGACTTCATGTTTTCAGTCTCCCCATGCCAAAGGAATGGTGCCAGAAAATTGCTCAAATTATCGAGGGGTGCTTCCTGTTAGTATATAATAGCAAAGATGAAATTGTACAGGAGAAGATGCAGATGAGATTTAGTTTAGTTAATTGTCACATGTATCGAGTAAACTATTAAAGAATACAAGTTTCTGACAAATTTTGAGGGATTGGGTGAGGAGGCACTGTGTTGGGTGGCACACTGGTGCAGCGGTAGAGTTGCTGCCTTGCAGCACTTGCAGCGCCAGAGACCCGTGTTCCATCCCAATTACGGGTGTTGTCTGGACGTTCTCCCCTTGACTGTGTGAGTTTTGCTTTTGTTTGTTTTTAGTCTGTTTTATTTGTGTGTGTTAGCGTATCTTTAGTTTTGTATTGTGGGGGGAGGGGGGGTTGGGGATACGAGAGACTTTTTTATCTGTTCCCTCGACGGAAGTGCGACTTTTTCCGTATTGCATCTCCGTCAGCATTGTGGCCTGACATCGTGGAGCTGGAGGTAGCTTTGTTAGGGATCAACGTCGGGAGCTCCAACTGCAGGAGCTTTGATCGCCGACTGCGGGAGCTTCGATCGCCCCGACTGCGGGTGTTTCGATTGCCCCGACCGTGGGAGAAAAGGAGGAAAATTGTAAAAGTTATTCGCCTTCCATCACTGTGTGGAATATGTGGTCGCCGAAAAACACGATGTACGAGCTGCCTGCCCTGGTGGGGACTCTGAGGGATTGCCGTGAGTGCAGTGATCCTGGAGTCTGGTTCGAGTGTGGACGGCTTTCTGACTTTGGGCGGACAAGGACTGCAGAGAGAGTACAGCGGTCGGTGAAGGAGCATGTGTGTGGCCCGGACATTGAACTGATGGCTGTGTGTCTCCGCCTATCCTGGGTGCCCTAGAGATTCACACACGCCACTGTGGTGGCTGTTTATGTTTAATCTTTATGTCGATTTGTGTCATGTTTCTTTTTTTAGTATGACTGTGTGGTAAATCAAATGTCACAGTACCTCAGTACACCTGACAATAAAGGACCATTAAGCCATTGAATGCAAATTAATTATTTCATCCCGTGATTTCATTAATGATCATTTTAATTTTAATGTCTTAATACCAAGGTGGACTTGAAGAATTGGTGCACATGAATTACAAATGTTGCGTGTGTGTGATTTCCATTCTATGTTGCCCAGTTTTTATCACTGTTAGGAGGTATTAATCATTTGTTAACTTCCTCAGTTGCTGGAAGACCTCAAGGTAAAACTCCGTGAAAACGAAGAGGCATTATTGGAAAAGACACAACTTGTGTATGTGTTGCAGAACAAGCTTGATGGAAATAATCAGGAGCTAGCGGTAAGGACATCATTGTTTGCTGCTGTGTGAATCTCTATTACAGGGAAAGATTTCTGCAACCAGCTAAGGGATTCTGTTGTAACTGGCAGTGAAATAAAAATAGCAGGGAGCCTCTTGGAATAAATCTGTAAATATGAAAAAATGTGAAGATTTTCTTTTGTATAAATCTTCCCATTCTTTTTTTCTAAATCAGCCCATCAACCCTTTTATGATCTGTTATAGTGCAGAATCACATTTTATGTGGAGCCTTGCATCATTGTCATTCTGGTTATGACAGGTCAGCATTGCTGATCTGTGCCACCAATTTTTTGAGCCCTGATCAAGATCAGAAGAGATCTGCTATTTAAGATGCCAACAACACATGAACTCTTGATTATAATGCAACAGCGTCACTACTGATTATATCTATCTTCCATCTATTCTATTCCATATATATTACTAAAACTCTCATCTTGACCACTTCCTGTCTGCGTTGTAATTACATTTGAGCAAAAACGATCCTGCTTAGTGCTACGAATGTGTTGGGGAATGGGACCAGGCCTCCTGCGTGACTGGGACCCAACAGTTTACTTCTTCATTTTCCCATCCACTAGTGGGAGAGTCTAGGAGTAGAGGTCATAGCCTCAGATTTAAAGGACGATCCTTTGGGAAGGAGATTAGGAGGAATTTCTTTAGTCAGAAATAAGGGGTTGCCCATTTAATGCATTAGCATGTTTATTTCTCTGACAACGGCATGCGTGTTTGGAACTATGTTTGTCAAAGTGTAGACAGTGCAGGCTCGTAGAATATTTTCAAGACAGTGGGGATCGATTCATGATAAACTGGGTGAATGTGTACATTAGGTCAGTGATGATCTTAATGAAAGGCAGAACAGACCTGATGGACTGAATCGGTATTCCTGCAATGTGAAAACAAACAACTGCAAATGCTGGTTTATACCAAAGATAGAAGTGCTGGAGTAACTCAGTTGAATAAGGATCCTGACCTGAAACATCATCCATCCTTTTTTTCTAAAGATGTTGCCTGACCTGTAGAGTTATTCATGGACTTTGTGTCTAACTCAGGTACTGCTCCCTTGAGGAGGCACATATCTGTGAGCTATAGTAGTCCTGTGAATATCCATCATCCACACCATTTCGTACATGGATTTTAATGCTTGCACTTCAAGCGTTTTTGATCAGTGAACCATTAAAAATATATTTACACTTGATATTACCGTTGATGAAACAAGCAGACAAGTTCTTTGACCTTTATGACATTTCACTGTATGCAATTTTGTAACGATAGTCAGCAGTTTCAAGTAAATGGGTGACTAAAGTCCACCGTGTGGCGCCGTAAGTGGCAGCCTCGCCAACAGCCTGTCTCGTCATTTTCTTCTTTTGTTTGCTTTTATTCTATTTTATTTGTATGTGTTAGCGTATCTTTAGTTTTGTATTATGTGGGGGGTGGGGGTGGGGGAAACAAAACTTTTTTAATCTCTTATCTCGACGGAGATGCATCTTTTTCCGTATTGCATCTCCGCCAGCATTGTGGCCTAACATCGTGGAGCTGGAGGTAGCTTTGTTAGGGATCAACGTCGGGGGTGGATGATTGCAACCTTCACGTGGTCCACCCTGTTGCGACTAATGCAATCAACCCGGCGTGCACAATCAAATAAGATCAAATAGAACAAGTTGTCCTACAACTTTAGGCTGTGCACGCCATACGCAAGAAGAAGAAGAAGGATCAACGTTGGGAGCTCCACTGCAGGAGCTTTGACCGCCCCGATTGCGGGAGCCACGATTGCTCCGTTGTGGGGGCTTTGATCGCCGACGGCGGGTGTTTCGATTGCCCCGACCGCGGGAGAAAAGGAGGAAGATGGTAAAAGTTATTCTCCTTCCATCACAGTGTGGAATATGTGGTCGCCGAAAAACACGATGGATGAGCTGCCTGCCCTGGTGGTGAGTCGGAGGGATTGCCGTGAGTGCAGTGATCCTGGAGTCTGGTGCGAGTGTGGACGCTTTCTGACTTTGGGCAGACAGGGACTGCAGAGAGAATACAGCGGTCGGCGAAGGAGCGTGTGTGTGGCCCGGATATTGAACTGATGGCTGTGGGTCTCCGCCTATCCTGTGTGCCCTAGAGATTCTCACACGCCGCTGTGATGGCTATTTATGTTTATGTCGTTTTGTATCTTGTTGCTTTTTTGGTATGACTGTGTGGTAAATCAAATTTCACTGTACCTCAGTACATGTGACAATAAAGGACCATTAAACCATTGAATGCAAATTAATGATTTCATCCCCTGATTTCATTAATGATAATTTTAATTTTAATGTCTTAATACCAAGGTGGAATTGAAGAATAGGTGCACTTGAATTACAAATGTTGCGTGTGTGTGATTTCCATTCTATGTTGCCCAGTTTTTATCACTGTTAGGAGGTATTAATCACTTGTTATCTTCCTCAGTTGCTGGAAGACTTCAAGGTAAAACTCCGTGAAAAAGATGAGGCACTGCTGGAAACAACACAACTTGTTGAAGTGCTGCAGGACAAGCTCGACGGGATGTGTTGGGAGCTAGTGGTAAGGAAATCATTGTTTGCTGCTGTGTGAATCTCTATTACAGGGAAAGATCTCTGCAACCAGCTAAGGGATTCTGTTGTAACTGGCAGTGAAATAAAAATAGCAGGGAGCCTCTTGGAAATAAATCTGTAAATATGATAATATGTGAAGATTTTATTTTGTATAAATCTTTCCATTCTTTTTTTTCAAATTCAGCCCATCAACCCTTTTGTGATCTGTTATAGTGCAGAATCACATTTTATGTGGAGCCTTGCAACATTGTCATTCTGGTTATGACAGGTTGTTGGCACTGCTGATCTGTGCCACCAATTTTTCTCAGCCGTGACCAAGATCAGAAGAGATCTGCTATTTAAGATGCCAACAACACATGAACTCTTGATTATAATGCAACAGTGTCACTACTGATTATACCGTTCTTCATTTCCCCATCCACTAGTGGGAGAGTCTAGGACTAGAGGTCATAGCCTCAGAATTAAATGATGTCCTTTAGGAAGGAGATGAGGAGGAATTTCTTTAGTCAGAGGATGGTGAATCTGTGGAATTCATTGCCACAGAAGGCTGTGTAGGACGTCAGTGGATATTTCTAAGGCAGAGATAGATAGATTCATGATTAGTATGGTGTCAGAGATGAAGGGAGGAGAACAGGAGGGAGAGATAGATGATTGGATGGTGCAGAAGACTTGATGGGCCAAATGGCCTAATTCTGCTTCTATCACATGACCTTATGATAACTTTTAATTTTGATGACTACTTGACAATTCCATTTTGACCGGTTCAACTTTTCTTGCTTATCTGCTTGGCTTATTCATTTCATTCATTTAATGTTATTTTGGAAAGCTGCATTAATTTAAGCTTAATGGGCCTGCCCACAGGTGACTTTTTAGGCGACTGCAGGAGACTATGCAGTCGTCACATGGTCGCCACATGTTCGCGGGTGGTTGTTGGAGAGTCGCCTTCATGGTCGTGAGGAGTTCCCGCATTCCGTGGAACTCGTCGCGGCCTCCTTATAGTCGCTGCAACTTTTTCAAAATGGAGATTAGCGAGAATTCCCGTGCCATAGGTCCTAATGGGTTGCCAGGAGGTCGAAGGTTCTCGTATGTTATAGCCGGTGCTGACCGGTGAATTTCATTGGCTCATTGGGGAAAAAAACGTAAAGAGTAGTTTTCAGAACCAAGGATCATCGACCAGTAATGTTAATGTCCGCCGAGCTTCACAGCCGTGGATCTCTGGCTTCTTAAAAGTTGTCTCCACTCCTTTTTCCTCCTTCTCCCCCCCTCTTTTAAAGGACTTACTGTCCACTGTGCTTTAGCCGTCTTAATAACAGCGCCAACCTTCCTGTTCATCGCGGTGTGTGTCTATCACCTTGGCTTTGCACCATGTCAATTTCACCCAGACAGCGCCCCCCCGCTTGCCCTGTCTCCCGCCTGCATAATGGGCTGGTGAAGGAAGGGAGGGGTGTGTGTGTGTGTGTGTGCGTGTCTGTGTGTCTGTGTGTGTCTGTGTGTGTGTGTGTGTGTGTGTGTGTGTCTGACAGTCGCCGTTCCAGTTGCCGGTTTTTCAGGCCACTGCCAGCAACTTGACAGTCGCATGACAAATTGCCTTAGTGGAACATGCCCTTTAGGCTCCCGAATGTCTCTTTAGTTTAATTTGGCTACTTTTTACTTTTTTAGGAGTGTGTTGCAGATTTATGCAAGGAATCCAAAGAAAATGAAAATCTCACCTACAAGCTTCTGGCTGAAGAGAATGCGATGCGAACCAAGGTCCGAGATATGACGGAAAGTCACAAGGATTTAACAAATCTCAAAGGTAAACACAGCACTCAGCTCCGTAAAATCAGGGAGAAACATGCACAAGAAACATCAGAGAAAGATCAGTGCTGTTTACAACTTCACAAAGATCTCCAACTTTTAAGACCTTACGCCAAGTTCTGTGCACCACTTGCAAAACAGGCAACTGGTTCTTTAAATTATTTCACCGAACGGAAGATTAAAGAACTGGAAGGTAATTACTCAGTTGACCTGTTAATATTTTTGACCATAAATGTTCCTACCGCAGATTTGTACATCTGTCGTCTCGTGGTAGGGTGTAGGTTTGCCTTAAAATATTCTAGCATTAGAGGAATGGAGTGGATTTTATGACAAAACATCACTTAATTTTTGTTTTGCCGTGTAATTATCTCGTCCCTGTAACCTCAAGAGATTTTGTGTATGCAAATTGGTTGCTGTAATTCCCATATTTTATCACTGATCACACTTAAAAATATGCTTCATTGGTTGTATATGTACCATGCTTTTTGCATTGATTTTCCAGCATCTGCAGTTCCTTCTTGAACATATGATTTCACTGATTGCCAATAACTGCGGTGGAAATAATTACAAATTGTGGAGGTACTGCTTTTTTTGCAACAAATATCAGATCATTATGGGTGTTTTTTCCTTTCTCTTTCTCTTAAAGAACAAGTGAGGCTTATGAAGCAAGAGGCTGAACAATCACAGGCCAGGTTCATGATAATGGAAGCTTCATCCAAATTGAAAATCAAACAGGTTCAAGAGGAGCTGGACAATGTACAGGTACCCCAAATAAAAATCTCTTGCGCCTGGTGATGATTAACTGAATATTAATCTGTTTGCCATTTACCTAGAATGAAATGACTTTATCTTATAAAAAAAAAAGGAAAATTGATGGTATGTTATTCCGTGAGTTGTTGAAGCATTGTAGATTTTTTTTTTTTTTTACAGTTAGTTATGTACATTGTAGATTTTTAATCTGGGCTCAACTGTATGAAGGAGTGCTTCCCTACATTTCACTGCTCACTCCATTCCGTGTAGAACCCCTTTCTGAAAAGTAAGTGACATGGGGTAGATGTGAGTCTGCAGGAACATTCAATCATAAAATAGTTGTGGTAGAATGGAGCTGTCGGCAGTGGCACATTAAAAGTACAATGCATGCTAAAATTATTTAGAGAGTCATACTGTTCAGAAACAGGCCCTTTAGCCCAACTTGCCCACACTGACCAACATGATTCATCTACACTAGTCTCACCTCCAGTTTAAATTCCATTTGGAATATTTTGGAGGACCAAGAAACCAAGAACCAAGAACCTGCCTGTAGAGTCATAAAGCAAAATATTTAATCTAGAGTTTGAATGGTGACTATTTTACAGACCACTAGAAATCCCTTGGGTTTAATTGACACTAAACTTTTTTCTACCCAGCTTGAATCCACTCAGAAGCTGCTGCTGGAGCTCAAAGACGTCGAGGTTGACTTTGAGGAGGAGAACGAGCAGATAAACCTGAAAGTGAACTGGCTACAATACGTCGAGGCACAAAATGGTGTGTGTATAGTATGACTTTAATTGAGTAAGAAGGAACTGGGGATGCTGGTTTACACCGAAGATAGACTCAAAATGTTGGAGACAGCAGGTCAGGCAGCATCTCTGAAGAAAAGAAAAGGTGATGTTTCGGATCAAGACCCTTCATCAGACTGAGAGTCAGGGAGGGGTAAATTAGAGGTATGGGGAGGTACAGAACAAAGCAGAGCCTGCATCGATGACCCGGGGTGGGTGGAGCTGACAATGGTCCATTGTTGGCTGGGGATGAGGTGATAATGAAGGAATACAAATGGTGAAATTAGCAAGAGGACTAGGGTGGGGGAGAGAGACCAAGAGAGAGAGAGAGAATGGAAGGGTTATTTGGTTAGAGATCCTTCATTCTCTTGTGTAAGAAGGAACTGCAGTTGCTGGTTTAAACTGAAGATAGACACATAAACCTGGAATAGGTCAGTGGGGACAGGCAGCATCTGTGGAGAGAAAGAATGGGTGACGTCTCGGGTCAGGACCCCTCCTTGTTCTCTTTATTTAAATGGTGATACGTGTTTTCTTACAGAGAAGCTTGAAGCAATATTGGAAGAATATGAAGAGCAAAAACCGAACATTCATGCAGATTTAGAACAAGCTATCGAGGGAGCAACTTCCCAGGTTGGGAGAATTTGTGATGCATTTAATTCCTCCACGTACAATCTTAATTCCAAGCGTGCGCATTCTGCACAGATTCAACCGTCTCAAGTATCCTGTTATTTAATATTACATTGTATTTTATGTTGCTTATTCCAATTATTTTTTTTAATGGGTCATTTAAGTAAATTTTTATTTTGCTCTTTTCTATCATCATCCTTACTTTTTGGCTTGATGCTTGCATCTGAGGGGTGCTATTTGCTTCCACTGTATGCATCACCACACACCTTGGACATGGAGAAAGTGTCCTGAATTTACTAGTGTGGTCGGGGAAGCAACAGAGTATTTCCAGACTTTTAAATCTAGTTTGGGTAATTTTACCTATTAATATTATACGGTCATAAGGAACAGGAGTAGAATTAGGTCATTCGGCCCATCACGTCTACCCCACCATTCAATCATGGTCGATCAATTACTCCCTCCTAATCCCATTCTCCTACCTTCTCCTCATAATCTCTGACACCTGTACTAATCAAGAATCTATCTATGCCTTAAAAATATCCACTGACTTGGCCTCTACAGCCATCTGTGGCAAAGAATTCCACAGATTCACCACCCTCTGGGTAAAGAAATGTTACCTCATCTCCTTCCAAAAAGAAAGTCCTTTAGTCTAGACCTAAAGGGCATAGCCTCAGGATAAGGATTGGATTCAAAGCTGCAATAGACAATAAGCAATAGGTGCAGGAGCGGGCCATTCGGCCCTTCAAGCCAGCACCGCCATTCAACACGATCATGGCTGATCATCCCCAATCAGTAGCCCGTTCCTGCTTTCTCCCTATATCCCGTGACTCCGCTATCTTTCAGAGCCCTATCTAGCTCTCTCTTGAAAGTATCCAGAGAACCGGCCACCACCACCCTCTGAGGCAGTGAATTCCACAGACTCACAACTCTCTGTGTGAAAAAGTGTTTCCTCATCTCCGTTCTAAATGGCTTACCCCTTATTCTTAAATTGTGGCCCCCTGGTTCTGGAATCCGCCAACATCAGGAACATGTTTCCTGCCTCTAGCGTGTCCAAGCCTTTAATAATCTTATCTGTTTCAATAAGATTCCCACTCATCCTTCTAAACACCAGAGTATACAAGCCCAGCCGCTCCATTCTCTCAGCATATGACAGTCTCGGCATCCTGGGAATTAACCTTGTAAACCTATGCTGCACTCCTTCAATAGCAAGAATGTCCTGCATACAATACTCCAGGTGTGGTCTCACTCGGGCCCTATACAACTGCAGAAGGACCTCTTTGCTCCTATACTCAACTCCTCTTGTTGTGAAGTCCAACATGCCATTCGCTTTCTTCACTGCCTGCTGTAGCTGCATGCTTACTTTCATTGACTGATGAACAAGGACCCTCGAATTCTGTTGTACTTCCCCTTTTTCCAACTTGACATAATTTAGATAATAATCACCCTTCCTGTTTTTGCTACCAAAGTGGAAAACGGCACATTTATCCACATTAAACTGCACCTGCCATGCATCTGCCCACTCACCCAAACTGTCCAAGTCACCCTGCAAAGCATCCTCCTCACAGTTCACACTGCCACCCAGCTTTATGCCATCTGCAAATTTGCTAATGTTACTTTGATTCCCTTCATCTAAATCATTTATGTATATTGTAAATATCTGCACAGAGCCTTGCAGTACCCAACTAGTCACTGCCTGCCATTCTGAAAGGGACCTGTTAATCCCTACTCTTTGTTACCTGTCTGCCAACCAATTTTCTATCCATGACAGCACTCTAGCCCTAATACCATGTGCCCTAATTTTGCCCACTAATCCCCCATGTGGGACCTATATGAAATGCTTTCTGAAAGTCTAGGTACACTACATCCATTGGCTCTCCCTTGTCCATTTTCCTAGTTACAGCCTCAAAGAATTACAGATTAGTCAAGCATGAAACCCTTCGTAAATCCATGCTAACTTGGACCGATCCTGTTACTGCTATCCAAATGTGCCGCTATTTCATCTTTTATAATTGGCTCCAGCATCTTCCCCACCACCGATGTCAGGCTAACTGGTGTATAATTCCCTGTTTTCTCTCTCCCGCCTTTCTCAAAAAATGGGATAACATTAGCTACCCTCCAATCCACAGGAACTGATCCTGAATCTATAAAACATTGGAAAATGATCACCAATGCGTCCCGATTTCTAGAGCCACTTTCTTAAGTACCCTGGGATGCAGACCATCAGGCCCTGGGGATTTATCAGACTTCAGTCTCATCAGTCTACCCAACACTATTTCCTTCCTAATGTGGATTTCTTTCAGTTCCTCCGTCACGACAGATCCTCTGGCCACTAGTACATCAGGAAGATTGTTTGTGTCCTCCTCAGTGAAGACGGATCCAACGTACTTGACATTTCTCCTCTGAGGGTTGAGAATCTTTTGAGTTCTTTACCCTCCGGAGCTGTGGGTGGAGAACCATTCAGTATTAGCCAGTTAGAATTTTACACTGTGGGAAAATTGAGGGATATGGGGATTAGGTAAATGTTTAGATCAAAGATCAAATCAGCCATGATCATGTGATAGAATGAATAAGGCTCAAGGGCTGATTTTTTAATGTAATAAAAGTTTCCAATTCTACAACTTGCAATTCTAATGACATGTAACAATATGTCTTGAAGGTATGAGGCCAAAAGGAACAAGTGACTGCTTCATTGCCCATAGGTCCATTTATCTTAAAGACAATTAAAATAATTTTACTTATATCTGAAAATCACTGAAATCGTCAAATCATTTCCAGCAGAGAATAAAAAATGGTGAACTTTTAAAAACTATATTTTTCACCATGAAGTTCTGTTTTTAATGCTTATCACACCTCTGGTCCTCTTGCTGAATAACTCTAAACTTCAAATCAGCTTGCTATTTTGTTAATCAAATATATCCGGGAGGCAAACATAGAGAATCATTAATCTGGTATCATGCCGAAGCGCTTCTGTTTCTTATGGCATCAAGCATCTAATTGGTCAGTTAGATGAGTGGATGATGTTGCTCTGTGTGTGATGTGTCTGTAGACAAGTGAATCTGAATATGCAGAGGAACTGCACAGCTGCCTGATGAAGTGGCGAGAAACGGTTTCTAAGCTGACACCGAGCCATGACAACGATGATTACACTGTCATGGAATTAAGGAGAAGGCAACTTGAGGAAGAAAGAAAAGGTAAATAGCGGTGCTCTCTGGTTCTCACTTGGAACGAATCATACAGTTTATTTTGTTTTAATTTAAAATATTTAAGAAGTGAATGACTTGATCAGTGATCTTGATGACTTGAAAGACGAGTGCACCTCTATTTAGGGATCTGTTTGTTGTCCATATTTCAGTCGAGACAAAGGCTACTGTCGATTTTTTTAAAGGTGGAATTCTAATGTTTTTACTTTCAGCATCAAAATCCATGCTGACACTAGTTTTGTCCAGCTGTTTAGCTTGGGCAGGTTAATTGGCTTGGGTTAATTGGCTTTCCATCTCATCTATATCCTGCTGTAACCTTGGACAAACCTCCTCGCTCTCCACAAACCACCAATTTTCATGTCATCTGCAAGCTTCTATCCTACATTGTGATCCAAGCTGTTATCACCAAACAACGGAAGTCTCAGCTGTGATCCCTGTGGTACCACAATAATCACAAATTTCCCATCAGAAAAACATCCTTCCATCATTGCCTCCTATTTAGATCCAACTGGCCAGCCCACCTTACATTGCATGTGCCCAAATCTTCTGCACTCGCCTACCATGTGGGACCCGATGAAATTAATGCACTAGTAATGTACTAAAGTGATTAGTAGAATCCAGTTAAAGCTACTGCTCATTTTCCAAAATTGTTATAAACCCCAACTAAAATATACTTTCATTGAATTCTTTAGTTAATTCAGTAATCTAATCATTTTTATAACATTTAATGCAGTTAAATTTCCAATTACGTACTTTAGAGTGAGTTTTTATAAATACGCAAGTTTCACTGAAAGACTAGGAGGTTTATTTAACACAGGCAAGTGGGGTTAATATAGATGGGCATGATAGTCGGCACAGACACATTGGATGGAAAAGGGCATGTTTCTGTGTTGTACAACTCTTTGGAATATTTAGTAGTGAAAGGGAACACTGTTTTAACCCATAGTTGATTCCATCCATTACCTGATGTAAGTAAAATGAACCAAACTTCCTGATAGCTTTTCAATGTGAAAGGATTTATTTTTTCCCCTATATTTACATTGGTAATTGCAAAGGTAGAACACTTATCTTTTTGTCCAAATGGCCACTACACAGGCTTCACTCGCTTTATTAATGGATTTGCAGGTTAAATTACAAATCTGCCTCCTGAAAAAATACTGAAATAATATCAATACATAAATCAGTATTGGTATTAGTTGTCTCTGGAATACCAGTGATGTAAATTTTGCTTTGTTTCTGCAAGCTTTTAAAATTTAAAGCCAACCAGCCAGCTGCAAGGTGTTTTAGCCCAGTCAGAAACTAACACCTTAACTTGAGGAAGCCACGAGGTAGCGATGGTCACTGGGATCCAATCAGTCTATATTGTGTCTGTGTTCATGCTGTCTTTCTGAATGACGTGTCTTCCTGTGGCACAAAACTGATTGAGGATAACTGGTTCTTTCCTGGCTGCTCTGATCTAGATTTGGTCTCAGAACTGAAGGAGCTGGAGGAGGATTTGGGGGATCTTCAGAGACGAGTACAGAATCAAGGATGGATAAAGCAGACCACAGCTGGCCAAAAGCTTATGGTATGTGCTCAGTCTGACACTTTCAGTTTAAACTTTGATTTTATATATCTGTGGAAATTTAATGCTTGAGTTCACTTGATATTTTACACTGTTATCAATTTTAAGCTTTGCCAAGGTTGAATAAAATATTTTTCTGTTTGGGGTGGGGGGGGGGGGGGGGTTGCACAGTGGCACAGTGGGTAGAGTTGCTGCCTTACAACACCAGACACCCGGGTTCGATCCTGACCACGGGTGCTGTCTGTACCGAGTTTGTACGTTCTCCCCGTGACCACGTGGGTTTTCTCCGGGTGCTACTGATTCCTCCAACACTCCAAAGGCGTACAGGTTTGCAGGTTAATTGGCTTTGGTAAAAATTGTAAATTGTCCCTAGTGTGCAGGATAGTGCTCATTGGGCCGAAGGGCCTGTTTCCCTGCTGCATCTTAAAGCACGAATATGAATCCCTTTCGCAATCCGACGAAAATATCGGCAATGAGATGGATAAGATGAGGCAAATAGTTGAGACGGCAAGAAAAGAGAAACAGGAGGTGATGGGACTTGTTCCTCAAGATGCATATGATGACTAAATATTTGTGTATTTATTTTTTAATTTAAAAGATTCCAAGATAGACACAGCAAAGATATGTTGTAATCTTGTTTTGCATTCATGTGTGTATAAAGATTGAGCACTATTTTCATTTTGCAGGAAAATCAAGAACTGGAAACCCTTCAGCAAGCAACACAGCAGGAGCGCACAGAGCAAGATCCGTCCTCCTGCAAGATTGAATTGGCTGAGCTAAGGTTTGGTTCTACTTGGACTGGGATATCAGTTACATTTCTATTGTGCCATACGATCAAATGGGAATATCCCTTGATGCTTTGGCCAGCTAACTGTGAAGTGTTGGTGATGGTAGCAAACACGGCAGTCAATTTTCTAGGGTTATGTCGTAGAGCCACAAATTATTCAACTCCTCAACGAAGGAGAATCCATCTGGTTAAAGGAGGAGGACATTCTGTTGCGAATGGCTGAACGGCTTCCTTTAGTTTGTTTTAGATTAGTTTAGTTTAGAGAGAATTGAAATCCAAGCTGACTATCAACATGCATTTGGGATTGTTTTAGTTCAATAGGCTCCCATTTGACATATCATCAGCCCCAGGGATTTTTCAAGGGTTTATGACACAAATTCTAGACGGAATTGAAGGTGTGGTGCATTACTTGGATGACATCCTCATCTCAGCCCCTGGCAGGCAGACACATGATGAAAGGTTGGAAGTGGTACTCACACGCCTTGAGACACACAGTGTAAGAGTGAAGGCACAAAAGTGTGAGTTCTTTCAGAACTCGGTAGAGTACTTGGGTCATAGATAGACAAGGATGGTCTACACCCCACCAAGAGTAAAGTTGATGCTATCGAGAACGCGCCCACTCCCAGAAACATATCTGAGATACGATCCTTTTTAGGATTAGTGCATTATTATGGGAAGTTCGTGCCAAGTCTGTCCACCTGTTTACATCCGTTGAACGATCTCTTGAGAAAAGATGTACCATGGAAGTGGACACGTGAATGTGACCACGCTTTCAAGTCATGTAAAGCTCAGTTGGCAGAGTACAATACTTGTTCATTAGGATGTAAATAATCCAATGAAGTTAGCATGTGATGCTTCACCATACGGTGTTGGTGCTGTGATCTCTCATGTGCTAGAAAATGGAGAAGAGAGGCCTATAGCATTTGCATCCAGTACACTCAGTTGCAAATAGAGCGAGAGGATTGTGCATTAATTTTTTGCATTAGGCAGGTTTCACAAATACTTGTATGGCAGAAGGTTTGTAATCGAGACAGATCACCAGCCGTTGACAGTGATCCTAAATCCAAAAGCATACATACCAACTCTGGCAGCAGACAGAATGCAAAGATGGGCACTGATATTGTCTGCATACCAGTATCAGCAATGCTGACGCCATATCTAGATTACCTTTGGAATCGGAGGTTACCCCAAACAGAGAGAACGTGTTTAATTTCTCTCATGTAGATGAGTTACATATCACTTCAGGGGACATTCGGAAGGCTACTCGCACTGGCAGACCTTTGTCAAGAGGGCTGGAATATGTTACAAATGGATGGCCAAACAAATTGCCAGATTCAGAGGCAGAACTGAAACCATTTTTTTGTACGTAGAAATGAACTCTGAAAGACCAAGGATGTGTCATGTGGGGAGTGAGAGTTGTAATCCCTGAAAGATAGGGAGTAAAATTGCTCGGAGATCTTCCTGATCAGCATTTGGGAATGTGTCTAACAAAGAGTCTAGCTGGAAGCTCTCTGTGGTGGCCTGGTGCAGTTATGGACAACAATTGTTCATTGTGATTGATAGTCACTCCAAGTGGGTTGAGGTGTTTCCAATGAACAAAACGACATCCAGCAAAACGATAGACATTTTGCTAGGATTGTTTGCGTCCTACAGAGGAAATTGTGTCTGATAACGGACCTCAATTCAGTTCACAAGAGTTTGCGTAATTCATGAAAGGGAATGGTATAAAACACACTAGAGTCGCTCCATACCATTCCACTTCAAATGGAGCAGCAGAACGCACAGTGCGAATTTTGAAGTGTACATTAGTCAAACAACTGCTGGATCCAAATCCAAAGAAAAGACAGTTGTCTCTGTTTCACAAACTGGCTAACTTGAGATGATGAACTAAGGAGAGGTTCTGCAGAGGGAAGCTTTGCTTGTAGTTGAAATGAGTCACTGAGTTGAATGTAGGTGCTTGTTTGCTAACATGGTAATAAAATGGCACATGCATTTGGCCCATCACTTTTAGCAACCTTGGAAAAATAAGATGTCATTAGTCTTTGGACGCACTAATGACATCTTATTCTGCCAAGGTTGTTCAAAGACACACGTTAGTTACTTTGGACTTCAGAGATACAGCATGGAAACAGGCCCTTCATCCTACCGAGTTTGCGCCGACCAGCAATCATCCCGTACACTAGCGCAATCCTACACACTAGGGACAAACTACAATTTTAACCAAGCCAAATAGCCCACAAACCCTCACGTCTTTAGGATGTGGGAGGAAACCAGAATACCTGGAGAAAACCTACGCAGTAGCAGGGAGAAGTTGCAAACTCCACACAAACAGGACCTACAGTCAGGATTGAACCTGGGTCTCCTCTGGCGCTGTAAGGCAGCAATTCCGCCCCCACAGTTACGATAGAATCTGAAGAACCATGTGTACACAATGTGGATGGAATTAGAGAATTCTGCTTGTACTAGCACTGAACGGTTTATCCACTTAATGCTCCCCCCTTTCCTCTTTGACATGCGCCTTTGAATTGTTTAAAAATATATATATTATCATTGAGTCTTTTTTACCACTTTTTAAGGGAATATAACCTAGGTCATAATTTGCAGTGAAAAATAATTTCTCCTCCTCTTCCCCTTGCATTTTTGCTAGTTTCTATACCCTTGCTTCCTCCAATTCAAGAAATGGCCTTTCCTGTTCTGCTCCATCAAACCGCTTGTAGAGAAATCCACTGACTGCAGAAAGCAGCTGCTTCAAAGTTCTTGGAGAAGTTTCCTTGAAAGCTGTGTGTTCTTCCCAGCCCTTGGTATCTATGACATTTCATTGAGAAGGTGGGGTTACTGTGTTACCGTTTATGCTGCTGTTTTCTTTCCAGGCATGGACATCTTCCTGTCAGACCAGCGCCCAGGAAGCAAACCATTCAATTGGAATCAATCGAGGAATGTGAGGAGCCTTTGGAGATAGACCCCAGTGAACAGGTCGTGGTGGCACAGAAGGTGTGTATTGTCAATCAATTCTTCATTTTCTGGTTTTAATCTAATTTCCTGACATTTTACACTCTATCTTCCCCCCCACCCCCACCCTCACCCCCACCCCAGTGAACTGGGCAACTCTGGAAAACCTGCTTCCATGTATTTAGTAACTAATAAATAGGATACATAGTACACCGGTTTGGAGTGGGTGATTCAGGCAGACAGCACAGAAAATCGGTTTTCAAATGCATATCTCTAATCTCTCTGTTTCCGTATGAAAGAGCGCAGTGAATACAAGCCAAGGTGTAAGCCAAATTTCAAAATAAATGTAATATCTCATCTTAACCAAAAGAAGATCTTAAATGTAGAGACACCTTTCCAGGAATACAGAGAGCGAGAGTAAACAGCTGATGAAGGTTCATCTTTCCCCACCTTCATCATGCTGCATAGTGTAAGAATGGATACTTCACCCATCACCAAGGAATCCAAGACTAACCATGGAAGCACTGTCTCTTTCTGATTGCGACAGAGGATTGTTTAGAATCTAGACTTCCTGTTCAATAGTTCACCAAGGAATCTACATTGCTTGTTTGCTCATAGAATAGTGCATTCATTTGGACCATAGTATTGAAGCCGCTACCACCCATTCATACATTATAATGCAGATCTTTGTAACATGATAAGTAAATACAAATCTTCACATCTGTACCTTGGTATTTTACTAATTAGTTTAATTCTGAAAGAACTAATTAGTTGAGGTTCATAAGTGATAGGATAAGAATTAGGCCGTTTGGCCCATCTAGTCAACTCCGCCATTGAATCATGGCTGATCTATCTCTCCTTTGTAACCCCATTCTCCTGCTTTCTCCCCATAACCTCTGACACCTGTATTAAGTTGATGTTAGTTAGCTATTGACCTCTGTTTCTGTTTTGCAGGCGAAGAGTCGAATGAATTTCTTCAAGCGCTTCTTTACTGCTCAAAAATGATGACTTCCCGGACCAGGTCACGCTACTTGGTCTTAGCGTACTTTGCGACACCACATTTGCTTGTTTTAATGTGCCTGGCGAGATGTTTTGGACGCACTACAGATGGGAATGACACCTATGTATTTATCAAAGCTGTTAATGAGTTGAACACTGATCACAGGTGTATAAATGAATACTGTATTGTTAATGTATGAACGCAGCCCCCAGCGATGCATGTTGGTGTTGAACCAGCCGACCCCTGTACGGAGCCGGTTCAGGGCGACCCACTCTTTTTGGGGCAGGTCCGAGCCGGGTGGGGCTGTGGTGTTCGGTGCAACAGTGAATTGAGGAGGTCGCGAAGTCTGTTCCCAGCTGGTTCTCCAAGCTCCTAGTGTGTTGAAACCGGAGCCACAGAGGGTCGCTGCGTGACGGGAGAAGGGGTGACGAGATGACAGGCGGTGAGGTCCCAGTTGCTGTGAGTTCTGGGCGAGGTGGTGCAAAGGATGCTTGGCGTCTGATGGGGCCTTGCACACCAGCCTGTGGGTGAAGTGCTCTCTGCGATGCTTGGCGGGTGCGATACCTGCGAGCACCGGCAGATCCGTTGGAGTAGGACGTAGGCAGCCGGTGATTATCCGCATGGTGTCGTTGAGGATGGCGTCTAGCTTGCTAGTATGAGCGCTGCGGCAACATGCTGGGGCGGAGTACTCAGCGGCGCTGTACACGAGTGCAAGAGCACTGGTTCGGAGAGTAGATGTCCTGGCGCCCCATGAAGATCCAGCCAAGCAATGCAGGAGGTTGTTCCGCAACGAGACTTTAGCACGGAGAGCTTCAAGGTGTTGCTTGTAGGTCAGCTGCCGATCTAGTTTCACACCGAGGTATGTAGGAAATGGGTTATAGGGTAGCGGTGACACATTGAGGGTGACGGTTAGCTGGAGTTGAGGTTCCTTGTTGTTCAGGTGAAAGGCCGTTGTGGTGGTTTTTACCAGACTCAGTTTTCGTCTCCAGGTCTTAAGGCAGCCCGCGAAAAGTTCCATATCCACTGACAGCACATCCTCCACGTTTGACCAACTCCTGTCCGAATGCAGTAGGGCCAGGTCATCTCCGTATCCATACTGGCGCGAGGTCGTGCGTGGCAGATCGCTGATGAAGTGATTGAAGAGCATGGGAGCCAGTACCGAGCTTTGGGGGACTCCGTTTCTTAGGCGTTGCAGTCGGCTAGATTGTCCGTCGCTGGTCTTGAGTACAAAACTGCAGTTGGCCAGGATGTTGGCAAGGAACCGCACTAAATGGCGGACAGGAATGGTGTGGAGGAGCTTCAAGATCAGGCCTTGGTGCCACACTGTATCGTAGGCGGTGGTGAGGTCCACCAGTGTGACGCCCGCCTTGCGAACCTTTTCTAAACAGTCTTTGATGTCATTGGTCAGCTTGACTATTTGGTGGATATTGCTGCGTCCCGTACAAAAGCTTGTACAGGACACAGCGGAGTGAGATGGGCCGATAGTTCCTTGGGGCGTCCTCACGCTTGTTTGCTTTTGGTAGCACAATGACGGTGGCTTTCCACCAGATCTTCGGAATGGACTGACCAATGAGGCAAGAGGAGTAGAACTCACGGAGCCAGACCTGGCATTTAGGACCGCAGTGTTTCAGGACCCTGGGCTTTTCCGCATTTCAATTGAGTGATGACGGGAGGGAGTTCTGCAGAGGAAAATGCTGCTGACATGAGCCCATCAGCGCCTGGAGCTTTCCAAAGATTAGTGGTTTCCTGTTTGACAGAACAAGTATGATTCTTGTCCGTGTCTTTGACGTGGCCGTTGGGTGATGGAGTTGGCCGTGACAGGGCAATGCTTTGGGCGGGTACTTTGACCAGTGAGGCGATTGAAGGTCTTCCAAGCCACCCTACTGGAGTGTGTGAAGTCGATTCCTTGGACTGTCTCTTCCCACCGCTCTCTGCGCTTCTTGTCGAGGCAGGTTGTCAGTTCCGTAGGCTTGGAGGCAGCCTCTTCGCCAGGTTCAGCGTCCAGGAATGCATCGTAGCATGCGTCACACTCTTCGTCCCATGTGGGGATGTACCGGCAATGATAACCACGAGGAATGGAACTCTTCACTGCCCTGATGAGGAGTTTGCAGAAGGCTGAGTAGGCTTTGTACAGATTGGTGGAGGTGGGAGTGGGAAGGCTGTTGATCCAGAAGTCCACCAGACTTGTGAACTGGTCCTACCTGGCCTTGTGGAAATTCCACCTCTTCGCAGGTTTGGTTGGGACCGTCTCGATGGGGTTGTCCGGGATAATCAGAGATGGGCGATGTTGTGATTTCGGGAAGTGATCCAGGATGATACGGTGTGAGGATGGTCCATTTAGGTTTTCAAAAGCCAAGTCAGGGTTAGTAGTGGTGTTCCACCTGCCAGAGTGGAAGCTGTCCAGTTGTTTTGGGTCGTACAGGAGTTGAACGGCAGTAGCTGAGGCCCAGTCTTCTAGTGCAGCGCCATCTGAGTTAGTTGAACGGTAGCCCCAGGTGGTGCAGTGGCAGTTAAAGTCTCCGGTGTAGATGCAGGGCGGACCAAAGGCGGGGATGGAGTCTTTGTGGAGCCCGGTAGAAGGTGGCTTGTATACATTGATGACTGTGACACCTTTGACTTGCGTTGCTGCGCATTCCTCGTCGGAGTCAGGAGGGGACACGGCAATCGCTTTCTATTTTGCTGTGTTCCTTACAAAAGTGGAAATCTCGTGCATGTCGCTCTTGGTGTAGGCGGCCAGGGTATAACCAGGGATCTTCAGGTGGGAGCTATCGCTTTTGTGAGTCTCTTGGAGCAGGATTGCAATGACTTTGTGGGTCTGTAGCAGATGTTCAATGATGGTGGTCTTGGCCTTGGTGAGGTTTTCCGCATTCAGCTGCAGCAGGGTGATGCCATCCGGTTCGACATCTGTAGGTGCCAGCCCTAAAAAGGGCGCACGCTCCTGGTTGGCGCCGAGATGCGGCGACTGAGGTTGCATTAGGGCTGCAAGCTGTTGTTGTTCGTTGTTATTTCTGCTGCTGTCTCTGTTTGTTGTCATTTGCCTGACTGAGGTCAGTTGACAGGGCTCACCACGGGGAGGTCGACAACATGAACCCTATGTGTTATATAAAACGGTTATATACGTTTATACACGACGAAATCCGGCTTGTTCAGCGGGTAGTTGGGGGTCGACGATTGGTTCGAGCCGGGCCAGGAGAAGCCGTTCGAGGAGCTTGTACGGGACACAGAGGAGTGAGATGGGCCGATAGTTCCTTGGGTCGTCCTCACGCTTGTTTGGTTTTGGTAGCACAATGACGGTGGCTTTCCACCAGATCTCCGGAATGGACTGACCAATGAGGCAAGAGGAGTAGAACTCACGGAGCCAGACCTGGCATTTAGGACCGCAGTGTTTCAGGAATTCTGGGCTTTTCCGCATTTCAATTGAGTGATGACAGGAGGGAGTTCTGCAGAGGAAAAGGGTGCTGACAGGAGCCAATCAGCGCCTGGAGCTTTCCAAAGATTAGTGGTTTACTGTTTGACAGAACGAGTATGATTCTTGTCCGCGTCTTTGAAGTGGCCGTTGGCCAGGAGCTGGTGGGCGATGGAGTTGGCCGTGACAGGGCAATGCTTTGGGCGGGTACTTCGACCAGTGAGGCGATTGAAGGTCTTCCAAGCCACCCTACTGGAGTGTGTGAAGTCGATTCCTTGGACTGTCTCTTCCCACAGCTCTCTGCGCTTCTTGGTCGAGGCAGGTGGTCAGTTCCGTAGCCTTGGAGGCAGCCTCTTCTCCAGGTTCAGCGTCCAGGAATGCGTCGTACCATGCGTCACACTCTTCGTCCCATGTGGGGATGTATCGGCAATGATAGCCGCGAGGAATGGAACTCTTCGCTTCCCTGATGAGGAGTTTGCAGATGGCTGAGTAGGCTTCGTCCTGATTGGATGGGACCGGCTCGATGGGGTTGTCCGGGATAATCAGAGATGGGCGATGTTGTGATTTTGGGAAGTGGTCCAGGATGATATGGTGTGAGGATGGTCCATTCAGGTTTGCAAAAGCCAAGTCAGGGTTGGTAGTGGTGTTCCACCTGCCAGTGGAAGCTGTCCGGTTGTTTTGGGTCGTACAGGAGTTGAACGGCAGTAGCTGAGGCCCAGTTAGTTGAGTCATGTGAGTTAGTTGAACGGTAGCCCTAGGTGGTGCTGTGGCAGTTAAAGTCTCCGGCGTAGATGCAGGGCGAACCAAAGGCGGGGAAGGAGTCTTTGTGGAGCCTGGTAGAAGGTGGATTTTGTGTGTCTCTTGGACCAGGATTGGAATGACTTTGTGGGTCTATAGCAGATGTTCAATGATGGTGGTCTTGGCCTTGGTGAGGTTTTCCGCATTCAGCTGCAGCAGGGTGATGCCATCCGGTTCGACATCTGTAGGTGCCCGCCCTAAAAAGGGCACACGCTCCTGGTTGGCGCCGAGTTGCGTCGACTGAGCTCAGTTAACAGGGTTCACCACGGGGAGGTCGACAACATGAGCCCTATGTATTATATAAAACAGTTATATAAAAGCTCTAAATGCAAAATTAGGTATATTTTTGAGGTGTTAACCAATGTTATTTAACTCTGCTCCTTGGGAGTTAGGATGTCAGAGAGAGATTATATTGAGAGATTATATTTCTGTTTGGAAATGCATTTGTACATTTAAAGTAGAGCTGCAGATTTGAGGAAAACACTGAGTACATTAGAATATAATTTATCTATTGCTCTCATCTTAGTTATGTTGCCATTAGGGTACAATTTAGAACTGCACTTTTGGAAATTATTTTGTTTGACAAAGTTTTTATTAAAAGTTTAAATGGATCACGTTCGTTTTGACTGTTTTATCACCTGTATTTATATTTGAGTGAAAATCGCAACCAAAAGATGGCCTGAAATTGTGTTACTTGTTTACTGCCATAATGTCACTGCCACTGCACTTCTATGGTAACACAAGTATGCTGGCCACCAGCATTAAGGATGTCGCACCCTAGCCACTCCGCCCCTCTCCCATCAGGCAAGAGGTATTGAAGTTTGTAAACACACACCTCCAGATTGAGAGACAGTTTCTGTCCAGCTGTTATCAGGCAACTGAACCATCCTACCAACAATTAGAGAGCAGTCCTGAGATTCTATCTACCTCATTGGAGATTCTTGGACTATCTTTAATCGGACTTTATCTTGCACTAAAGATTATTCACATTATTCTCTTTAACATCTGTACACTGTGGATGGCTCAATTGTAATCATGTATTGCCTTTCTGCTGACGAGTTTGCACGCAACAAAAGCTTTACACATGACAATAAACTAAACTAACTAACTGGTATTCAGTTGGAACTTGACTCTCCACAATGGATGTAATCTTGGTACAGATAAGTTTCAAACAAGTTGTGGGCGTTGCACTTTATTTCAGTCTTTTAATTATTGTCCCGCTGAGTTATTAAATATAAGGTTTTGCTGGCAAGGCATTGATTACATAGAATAAAGAACACTACAGCACAGGACCTGGCTCTTCAGCCCACCGTCTGTGCCGAACATGATGCCAAGACATATCCTTATCGACCTGCATATAATTCATATCCCTCCAATCACTGCATAACCAAATGCTCATCTACAAGTCTCTTACTTGCACAATTGTACCGGCCTGCATCCCCAGCAAGCTCCAGGTGCTCCCACACATCTCCTTTAAACTTTACCCCTATCACCTTAAAGATGGGAGAAATAGATCAGCCATGATTGAACGGCAGAGTAGACTTGATGGGCTGAATGGCCTAATTCTATTGCTATCACTTATGACCTTAAAGCAAAGAATTCTCTTATTTAATATTTTCACCCTGGGAAGTAGGTTGTCTACCTCATCTATGTCTCTCACATAATTTTATTTACTTCTAACCAGTCACTCCTCATCCTCTGACTTTCCATAGAAAACAATCTAAGTCTGTCGAACCTTTCCCTGTAGCTAATGCCCTCTAATCCAGGCATTATTCTGGTAAACTGCCTCTGCACCCTTTCCAAATCCTCTAAATCCTTCTTGGAATGGGACAACCAGAACTGCAGGCAACACTGTAAATGAGAAATGAGTCTGAAGAATGGTCTCAACCCAAAATGTCATGTATTGCTTTTCCCCAGAGATGACAATAGACAATAGGTGCAGGAGTAGGCCATTCGGCCCTTCAAGCCTGCACCGCCATTCAATGTGATCATGGCTGATCATCCCCAATCAGTACCCCGTTCCTGCCTTCTCCCCATATCCCCCGACTCTGCTATCTTTAAGAGCCCTATCTAGCTCTCTTGAAAGTATCCAGAGACCCGGCCTCCACCGTCCTCTGAGGCAGAGAATTCCACAGACTCACAACTCTCTGTGAGAAAAAGTGTTTCCTCGTCTCCGTTCTAAATGGCTTACCCCTTATTCTTAAACTGTGGCCCCTGGTTCTGGACTCCCCCAACATCAGGAACATGGTTTCTGCCTCTAGCGTGTCCAAACCCTTAACAATCTTATATGTTTCAATAAGATCCCCTCTCATTCTTCTAAACTCCAGAGTGTACAAGCCCAGCCGCTCCATTCTCTCAGCATATGGCAGTCCCGGACATCCCGGGAATTAACCTTGTAAACCTACGCTGCACTCCCTCAATAGCAAGAATGTCCTTCCTCAAATTAGGGGACCAAAACTGCACACAATACTCCAGGTGTGGTCTCACTAGGGCTCCGTACAACTGCAGAAGGATCTCTTTGCTCCTATATTTGATTCCTCTTGTTATAAAGGCCAACATGCCATTCGCTTTCTTCACTGCCTGCTGTACCTGCATGCTTACTTTCATAGACTGATGTACAAGGACCCCCAGATCCCGTTGTACTTCCCCTTTTCCCAACTTGACGCCATTTAGATAGTAATCTGCCTTCCTATTTTTGATACCAAAGTGGATAACCTCACATTTATCCACATTAAACTTAATCTGCCCTGGATCTGCCCACTCCCCCAACACTGCATTCCCATATCATCCTCCTCACAGTTCACACTGCCACCCTGCTTTGTGTCATCTGCAAATTTGCTAGTTACTTTGAATCCCTTCATCCAAATCATTGATGTATATTATAATATTATAAATAGCTGCGGTCCCAGCACCGAGCCTTGCGGTACCCCATTAGTCACTGCCTGCCATTCTGAAAGGGACCTGTTAATCCCTACTCTTTGATTCCTGTCTGCCAACCAATTTTCTATCCGTCAGCACTCTACCCCCAATACCATTGCCCTAATTTTGCCCACTAATCTCCTTTGTGGGACCTTATCAAATGCTTTCTGAAAGTCCAGGAACACTTCATCCACTGGCTCTCCCTTGTCCATTTTCCTAGTTACATCCTCAAAAAATTCCAGAAGATTAGTCAAGCATGATTTCCCCTTCGTAAATCCATGCTGACTCGGACCAATCCTGTTACTGCTATCCAAATGTGCGGCTATTTCATCTTTTATAATTGATTCCAGCATCTTCCCCGCCACCGATGTCAGGCTAACTGGTCTATAATTCCCTGTTTTCTCTCCGGCCTTACTTAAAAAGCGGGATAACAATAGCTACCCTACAATCCACAGGAACTGATCCTGAGTCTATAGAACCTTTTTCGGTCTACAAGGGTCCAACTTTGGTCTTAACTGCAAGAGTGGGGCGCCGTTGTGTATGGCTGCTCTGCCTGCAGTCCGTCCTTTCACCCTTATTTTCAGTGTGTTTAAAATCTTTAATTTGGAGGTTTTCTAGCTCTTTTATGTGGGGGGTGGGGGGAGGGGAAGGGGGAAACTGTATTTCTTAGTCCCATACCTGGTCAGAGAGGCGGCTTTCCTCCGAGCCGCATCTTCGGCCCTTCCTCGGGGCCTACCATCGGGACTGGAGCAGCGTTTCCTGCCGGGACCGGCCAGAACCCCAGCTTCGGCGGCGGTACAGCGCTGAAGCACCATCACGGAGCGGACGATGCCTTACCGAGGATCGCCGTGCGGTAAGCTCCGGAGTGCTGAGACCGCCGACACCAACATCGCGGAGCTGTGGTCGCAGAGCGTCCAGCCGCGGGCGGCGCTGACTTTCAAACACCGCGGAGCCTGGGTTCTCTCGCCGAGATCACCAGTGTCGGAGCTCCGACCAGCGCGGCCTGTGGAATTCGGGAGCCACGGTCTCCGGGCAGAAAGTGGCCGTTCCAGACACTCCAAGCCGCTGAAGAGTGTTCTCCCGATGCTGGAATTCCATCATCCGCGAGAGGGCCTGTAACATCGGGCCACCGTTGCGGTGACTGCGGAGGCCTCAAATAGGTCCCGACCTTGGGTAAACACAGAAGAAGAGGACTGGACTTTTTAGTGCCTTCCCTCACAGTGGAAAATGTTGATTCTGCTGTGGGGGGACGTTCATGTTAAATTCTATAGTGTGTTGTGTCTTTTCTCTTTTTTATTTTATACGGATATATGGAAACCTAATTTCTTCTATGTAAAGCACTTTGGTTTCAACGCGAGTTGATTTAAATGTGCTATATAAATAAAATGTATTTACCTAATTTTTTCCTCTTCACATACCTAAAGAAGCTTTTACTATCCTCCTTTGTATTCTTGGCTAGCTTACCTTCGTACCTCATCTTTTCTCCTCAAATTGTCTTTTTAGTTATCTTCTGTTGCTCTTTAAACATTACCCAATCCTCTTGCTTCCCGCTCATCTTTGCAACGTTGTACTTCTCATTTATTTTTATACTGTCCCTGATGCCCCTTGTCAGCCATGGTCGCCCCTTACTCCCCTTGGAATCTTTCTTCCTCCTAGGAATGAACTGATCCTGCACCTTCTGTATTATTCCTAGAAATACCTGCCATTGTTGTTCCACTGTCATCCCTGCGAGGGTATCTTTCCAGTTAACTTTGGCCAGCTCCTTCCTCATGGCCCCATAGTCCCCTTTATTCAACTGTAACACTGACACCTCCGATCTACCCTTCTCCCTCTCCAATTGTAGATTAAACCTGACCATATTATGGTCACTACCTCCTAATGGCTCATTAACCTCAAGTTCCTTTATCATTACATCACACTAAATCCAGAATTGCCTTCTCCCTGGTCGGCTCCAATACAAGCTGTTCTAAGATTCCATCACGAAGGCACTCTACAAAGTCCCTTTCTTGGGGTCCAGTACCAACCTGATTTTCCCAGTCTACCTGCATGTTGAAATCTCCCATAACAACCACAGTATTACCTTTGCTACATGCCAATTTTAAATCCTGATTCAACTTGCATCCTAAGTCCAGGCTACTGTTTGGGGGTCTGTAGATAAGTCCCACTAGGGTCTTTTTACCCTTACAATTCCTTAGTTCTATCCATACTGAATCCACATCTCCTGTTTCAATGTCACCCCTTGCAAGGGACTGAATTTCATTCCTCATCAACAGAGCTACCCCACCCCCTCTGCCCACCTGTCTGTCTTTTCGATAGGAGGCATACCCTTGAATATTCAGTTCCCAGCCCTGGCCCTCTTGCAGCCATGTCTCTGTAATTCCCACAACATCATACTTGCCAGTTTCTAACTGAGCCTCAAGCTCGTCCACGGGGTGGGAGATTGCAACCTTCACGTGGTCCGCCCCGTTTCAACCAATGCAATCAACCTGGCGTGTACAATCAAATAAGATCAAATAGAACAAGTTGGCGTACAACTTTAGGCTGTGCACGCCATACGCAAGAAGAAGAAGAAGCTCGTCCACTTTATTTCTTATACTTCGCGCATTCATATCCAACACTTTGACCTCCGTATTCACGTCCCCCCTCGCACCGCTCACAATTAGCCCTGACCTTACTCAGAACTTTCCTTCCCATTAATTCGAGAATCTTTTGTAATTTTTCCTGTACTCACTTCCCCTTCAACTCTATCTTTATACTCCCAATTTGTCAATCACTCCCCCCCCCCCCACTATTTAGTTTAAACCCACACAGTGAGCCCTTGTTACCGCTGCCCCTGCACGGATTGAATCGGTTCTTTTGAGTGGCAAACAACTATGAAGTGTCAGACTGCACGGATAATGCCATCCGGATGCCCGATAAGATACACAACGCGTTTGCCGAGAGATTTCGGAATCGCTCGCTCTCATCAACAAAACAAACAAGTCGGGAGGAGATTAATTTGTGAAGGGTGCGCCTTTTTATTATTTTTTCGTCAAAGATAGAGGAACACAGTCGGTTATTTATATTATGTCATGGCTTTGAACCTGGTTTTAAGAGGAATCTTCGAATGTAACTTGAGGTGTCCTCGGGAAACATGAATAAAATGACATGGGCATTGATAGAAAGGAGCTTTAGGAAATAATCGTGGAAGTTTTGCAGGGTCGCAAAGATAACTGCTTCTGACTTTTATCAGTGCATTGAAAAAAAGTCAATTCCGGATAGGTACTATGGTTCTCTCTTATAACTGTACACCAATTGCTAAAACAGTTCTTCCCCAAACTAGGGTCTCGTACTGAAGAAGGGTCCCGACCAGAAACGTCACCTATTCCTTTTCTCTAGCGATACGGCCTGTCCCGCTGAGTTACTCCAGCATTTTGTGTCTATCTAAGATATAGTGATATTCAATTTATCATACAGCCAGACTGAAAAAAGCAACAAAACACACAACTACGTAAAAGGTAACATAAACATCCACCACAGCGGATTCCACATTCCTCACTTTGTGATGAAAGGGAATAAAGTCCAATCTTCTTCCCTCTTTATTCTGCTGCAGTCGGGGTAGTCGAACCATCCACAGTCGGGGCGATCAAAACCACCACAACCGGCGATCGAAGCTACCGCGTCGGGGCTATCGAAGCTCCTGCGTCAGAGCAGTCAAAGCTCCTGCGGCTTGGAGCTCCCGAAGTCGGTCCCTAACCAGGGATGTCATTTTAATATTACACTCATCCCATCCCCCTGGATATTCCGTATTAATAAATTAAGGTTTTGTCAACTAATTACAAATCGTGCTAATTACAAATCAATAACAGCCAACTCTTCCACACGAAGCGCTGAGCATTGGGATCCAGACATCACGGACAACTGGCCTCAGTTCCCCGCTCACATCTGGCAATGCTCTCTGTCTGAACGAGGGGCCACGGAGCATTTTTGAAAGTGGGGGGGCTGAACGATCACTGATCAGTGGCCTTGGGGAACCCGGTGAGGGAGTGGAGCGACCGAGTGGGGGGAGGGTGTGGGAGGGGGGTGCCCCCCACACTCCCACGGTAGGGACTTTTTAAAATGTGATGTATTAAAATCATGTTTTAGTGCATTGTAGAAGTATTATTTCAATGTTTTTGGTATTAAGTATTTTTAAGAGGTAACTTTTTAAGGGGTAACTTTTTCCACACAAGGGTGGTGGGTGTATGGAACAAGTTGCCAGAAGAGGTAGTTGAGGCATGGACTATCCCAAGACATTTAAGAAACAGTTAGACTGATACATGGATAGGACAGGTTTGGAGGGATATGGACCAAAAGCAGGTAGTGTAGCTGGTAGTGTTGGCGTGTGTGGGCAAATTGGGCCGAAGGGCCTGTTTTCACACTGTATCACTCTGTGACTACATTATACCTTCACCATGCATGAATGCTTCAAAATCAAGTGGTCGAGTTTTATTGCCATATACTCAAGCATAGACACATAGAAAATAGGTGCAGGAATAGGCCATTCAGCCCCTCGAGTCAGCACTGTAATTCAATATAATCATGGCTGTTCATCTAAAATCAGTCCCTCTTTCCTGTTTTTTCCCAATATCCCTTGATTTTGCTAGCCCCAAGAGCGAAATGCAACTGTCTTGAAAACATCCAGTGAATTGGCCTCCACTGCCTTCTGTGGCAGAGAATTGCACAGATTCACAACTCTCTGGGTGAAGAACGTTTGTCCTCATCTAACTCATAAATGGCCTACCCCTTATTCTTAAACTGTGACCCCTGGTTCTGAACTCCCCCAACATCGGGAACATTTTTCCTGCAGTTACAGTAAGTGAAAATCTAGCAGGCAAGCAGGATGCTTTCTCCAACCACCCACATTAGAAGGCCACAATCTTCCACTGCTTCTACCCACAGCCACTGGTTGTCCAGCCTGGTCCATGCCGGTCACCAGGGAGAATTCTGCGCAGTACTCTCATGGCAGCGGCGCAACGCTTCCGACGGCCCAGCACTCTTGCACTGAGGCTGCTCCATGGCCAGAGCTGCAGCCAGCGACTCGCCAGCCCCACAAACACTCGCCAGCCCCGGCTCCCCATCCGCATCTGCCCCCGCCGCTGCTTCTGCTTCCATCCCACCCTCCGCCCCGGCTCTCCAACATCCACGACCAGGTTGCTCAGAGCACACCAGCTCCTCTTCCAAAGCCGGAGATATTGAAACATGTCTAGCCAAAAAAGTGGGGGGCTGCAGCCCCCGCAAATCCTTAAATTCCGACTGACGCCAGAAGCAGGACATGGCCTCACGCTGCGCTGGGTGACACTCATTCACTGCCCGGTCCGTGTCTTTCAATGTAAATTTTCATTGGGACATGCTTTGGAGGTGTGTGACGGTTCGGCCAAGTGAGACTAACAGAGAATAAGAATGCTTCTGTCTTGTCAACAGAGGCGCACACAAGCAGTTGATATTAGTTCACGACAGAGTGTGAGAAATTCTGTGATCAGCGTGAGTGCGTGAGAATTGGGCGAAATGCGTGAGTCTCACGCTCAATGCGTGAGAGTTGACAGCTCTGGGTCAGGGGAAGCATTAAAAGTGGCATCTCCTGCATGAGCTGCCTGCTGTACCTGCATGCTTACTTTCAGTGACTGATGTACAAGCAGGGCCTATGAAAGGGGTGTGCAGGGGGTACATCGTACCCAGGCCCAGAGTCCAAAAGGGGGCCCGGATGCCAAAGGAGGGGGGCTGGAAATGTCCTGAAATCTCAGAAAATGTTTGCATATATTTTGTGAAGATTAGCATTCACATTTTGTGTGAGCCTACATAGTTTTATATATCGTAATTCGTAGAAATTGTGATCCACAATAAAGCAGGGAATTTTACTGGCGGGTGTGTGGTTGGAGTAACCTGATTAAAAGAGGGGGGAGGGGGAGACCCATCACTACTGATGGGTCTTCCATGTAGGTGGAGGGGAGCACTAGGACCCAGCAGAATCATCACTAATGATGGGTCTTCCCTGTAAGGGGAGGGGAGCACTAGGACCCAGTAGAATCATCACTATTGATGGGTCTTCCCTGTTGGAGGGGAGCACTAGGACCCAGTAGAATCATCACTACTGATGGGTCTTCCCTGTAAGGGGAGCACTAGGACCCAGTAGAATCATCACTACTGATGGGTCTTCCCTGTAGGAGGAGGGGAGCACTAGGACCCAGTAGAGTCATCACTACTGATGGGTCTTCCCTGTAAGGGGAGCACTAGGACCCAGTAGAATCATCACTACTGATGGGTCTTCCCTGTAGGAGGAGGGGAGCACTAGGACCCAGTAGAGTCATCACTACTGATGGGTCTTCCCTGTAAGGGGAGCACTAGGACCCAGTAGAATCATCACTAATGATGGGTCTTCCCTGTAAGGGGAGCACTAGGACCCAGTAGAATCATCACTACTGATGGGTCTTCCCAGGAGGAGGAGGGGAGCACTAGGACCCAGTAGAGTCATCACTACTGATGGGTCTTCCCTGTAGGAGGGGAGCACTAGGACCCAGTAGAGTCATCACTACTGATGGGTCTTCCCTGTAGGAGGGGAGCACTAGGACCCAGTAGAGTCATCACTAATGATGGGTCTTCCCTGTAGGAGGGGAGCACTAGGACCCAGTAGAGTCAGACCACGTGTTGACTGCATGGTGGAGGTTGTAGGCCTCGTGCTGCGCCGGGATCTCTGGTGAGGTGACGGCTCTGGGCCGCTGGTGGCCGGTGGAGAGGCGAGGGTCGGCGGAGTCGCTGGTGGAGGCCCGTGGGGAGCTGGAGTAGAGATACGGGTAGCAGCATCGGTGGCTTTCTGAAGACAGTGAAGATCGGCGACAGTGACTGCGCTGGCCCCGCCCGGGGAGGTGGTGAGAGTCGGGAGCGGCGGCAGTTTCAGTGGCCCGGGCCTGGGTGTGTGTGTGGGTGTGTGTGTCAGTGTGTGTGGGTGTGGGTGGGTGTGTCAGTGGGTGTGTGTGAGTCAGTGTGTGTGTGTGTGTCAGTGGGTGTGGGTGTGTTAGTGGGTGTGTGTGTGTGGGGGTGTCAGTGGGTGTGGGTGTGTCAGTGGGTGTGGGGTGTGTTAGTGTGTGTGTGTGTCAGTGGGTGTGGGTGTGTTAGTGGGTGTGGGTGTGTCAGTGGGTGTGTGTGTGTGTGTCAGTAGGTGTGGGTGTGTCAGTGGGTGTGTTAGTGGGTGTGGGTGTGTTAGTGGGTGTGTGTGTGTGGGGGTGTCAGTGGGTGTGGGTGTGTCAGTGGGTGTGGGGTGTGTTAGTGTGTGTGTGTGTCAGTGGGTGTGGGTGTGTTAGTGGGTGTGGGTGTGTCAGTGGGTGTGTGTGTGTGTGTCAGTAGGTGTGGGTGTGTCAGTGGGTGTGTTAGTGGGTGTGGGTGTGTTAGTGGGTGTGTCAGTGGGTGTGGGTGTGTTAGTGGGTGTGGGTGTGTCAGTGGGTGTGGGTGTGTCAGTGGGTGTGTTAGTGGGTGTGGGTGTGTTAGTGGGTGTGGGTGTGGTGTGTCAGTAGGTGTGGGTGTGTTGGTGGGTGTGGGTGTGTCGGTGGGTGTGGGTGTGTCAGTGGGTGTGGGTGTGTCAGTGGGTGAGTGTGTCAGTAGGTGTGGGTGTGTTAGTGGGTGTGGGTGTGTTAGTGGGTGTGGGTGTGTTAGTGGGTGTGTCAGTGGGTGTGGGTGTGTTAGTGGGTGTGGGTGTGTCAGTGGGTGTGTTAGTGGGTGTGGGTGTGTCAGTGGGTGTGTTAGTGGGTGTGTGGGTGTGGGTGTGTCAGTAGGTGTGGGTGTGTTAGTGGGTGTGTGCGTGTCAGTGGGTGTGGGTGTGTCAGTAGGTGTGGGTGTGTCAGTGGGTGTGGGTGTGTTAGTGGGTGTGCGTGTGTTAGTGGGTGTGGGTGTGTCAGTGGGTGTGTGTGTTAGTGGGTGTGGGTGTGTTACTGGGTGTGTCAGCGGGTGTGGTTGTGTTAGTGGGTGTGGGTGTATCAGTCGGTGTGTGTGTGTGTGTCAGTGGGTGTGGGTGTGTTAGTGGGTGTGGGTGTGTCAGTGGGTGTGTGTGTGTTGGTGTGTCAGTGGGTGTGGGTGGGTCAGTGCGTGTGGGTGTGGGTGTGTTAGTGGGTGTGTGTGTGTGTGTTGGTGTGTCAGTGGGTGTGTGTGTGTTGGTGTGTGTGTGTGTGTCAGTGGGTGTGGGTGTGTGTGTTAGTGGGTGTGGGTGTGTTAGTGGGTGTGTGTGTGTTAGTGGGTGTGGGTGTGGGTGTGTTAGTGGGTGTTTGTGTGTTAGTGTGTGTGTGTGGGCGAGTGTGTCTGAGTGGGTGGGTGTAAGTGGTAGGCTGTGGCCGAGCATCAAAAATGTGTCTAGAAATCAACTTTTGACACCCATGTCTCGGAACTACATGAAATTTTGCACAGATTTAGATAAAGTATAATTGATAAGGAAGTCATAACTCGTCAGTACCAAAAGGCGCAAACCAGCGCCATCTAGTGTCCAATGCCCACATTACACCATGGGGAGCCTATTTCCCTGTTGCAGTCTCTTATCATATATTATCATATTATAGGTAGACAAAAGTGCTGGAGAAACTCAGCTAGTGCAGCAGCATCTATGGAGCGAAGGAAATAGGCAAAGTTTCGGGCCGAAACTCTTCTTCAGACCTTCTTCAGAGTTCTTCTTCTTATCATATTATATATATATATATATATATATATATATATATATATATATATTGTAAATATGTCTGTAATCATATATAATTAAGTATAATTATATTATATAAAAATAATAGAATTAATATAATTGTGAGTGTGTTTTTTGAATGAGACTGCCGCAGAGGTCCGGCTTCTGAACCAGCCTAATTAATGGGTGAGGGCAGTTCCTGTGGGTTCCCCCGTCTACTGAACCCCACTGACTGCCAGTGTGCAGAGTGGGGGTCACGGCCATAGTGGGACTGGGGCAGTGCCAGGCTGGGGGAAGGCTAAGGCATCTTCCACTGACAGGAAAATGCCTAACCTTAACCCTAACTCGCCCCCCTTCCAGAGCTGCCCTCGGCTGGAGCTGGAGCCACTTTGGGACCGGCTGTGGGCTCCGTACGTGTGGTCCCGCAGCATGTCCACCTCGGCCAGCTTGCCCTTCTGGATCATCGTGGTGATGATGGTGGGGAGCAGTTCTGCCCTGAACGCCACCCGAGCCGCCTTCAGCACCACCATAGCACCGGCTCCGTCAGTCCGCCCGCTCGCTCGCTGCGCCACCCCAGCTGACAGCCACGACCATCCCCTCAGAGCACCCACCGGCCATCCAACCACTCGCAGCACCCACCGGCCATCCAACCACTCGCAGCACCCACCGGCCATCCGACCACTTTCACCATCCACCGGCGGCCCGACAGCCAGACCGATCCTCCACAGCATCCATCGGCCTACCGACAAGCCCGACCGACCGACCAACTGACTGACCCTAACCGGAACCCTAATCCTAACCTTAGCTCAGGGCTGCCATCTCTCACGCATTGAGCCTGACAGTCACGCATTTCACAAAATTCTCACGCTCTCACGCTGATCACAAATTTTTCACGCTCAAAAATCTGCAGGTGCTGGAAGTTCAAAATAAAGCAAAAATTGTTTTAGAGGTGAGTAAAATCCATGAGGGGAATATGAGGTGAATGCATAGTTTTTTTCCCGGGATATGTGATTCAAGAACTAGAAGGTTTGAAGCAGGGATGTCAAACGACCGGCCCGTGGGATGATTTGGGGAAAAAAAGTAGATGGTGCAGGTGGTGTGATAGGTGAGACACAGCGGTGGTCCCAGCACCTCCCCCCCCTCCCCCCCCAAGGCACTGCTCACACCTCCCACCCTCACCTCCAGCGGCTCTGAGTCCGCCCGCCGCTCTGTCCACACCCCATGGAATTTTAACCCCGGCCCAGAGCCAGGCGCGGATCGGGTGAGTGGGGGCTTCAGTGCCGCCTCCGGAGCCGCGGGGATGAATCTCGGGCTAAGGCTTCGCTCCGCTGCCCGACCCCCGGGTCACTGACCCTCACCTCCCCCGGACCCCAGCTGGACACAAAGCACTTGGGCCAGCCCGCATTCCCGGATGGGGGGGGGAGGGAAACGCTCCCCAGGCATCGCCAGGTCTCCACTCACTCCGGGTGTTGTCGCCACTTCACTGACACACACTCTCACTCACACACTGGCACACACAAGGTTTCAAGGGATATGGGCCAAATGCGGATAAATGGTACTAGTTTAGATGGGGCATCTTGATCTGCATGAACAAGTTGGAATGAGGGGCCTGTTTCCATGCTGTTAGACAATGACACATTGTAGAAAGGGTGCAATTGCAAAGTAGTGCAACGGGTGAAAGTGAAAAGTAGAGAGGATCCAGGGGCGATTTATGAAGATGTTGGCAGGGCTGGAATTTTTTTTTTCATTTTGAAGAAAGATTTGATAACTGGTATTGTATTCTCTGCTGCAACGGAGGTGAAGAAAAAACGTAGTTGAGATGAATAATATTATGAGAATAGGACCTGTTTAGCTTAACAAAGAGTGTAGGAAGGAACTGCAGATGGTGGTTTAAACTGAAGGTAGACACTAAAAACTAGAAAAACTCAACAGGACAGGCAGCATCTCTGGAGAGAAAGAATGGGTGATGTTTCGGGTTGAGACTTTCAGACTGAAGAGGTTGAAAACCAGCCATAAAATATAATGACTGGAGATGTGTGTTATCCAACTAAGGGCAGGAATCAGAAACATGTGTTCATCTTTAATGACGTGACACCATAATAAATATATTGCAGAAAATGAATTTAATGGGGTAGCACGGTGGGGCAGTGGTAGAGTTGCTGCCTTATTACCACAAGGGTTTTCTCTGGATATTCCGGTTTCTCCCACATCGGAAAGAAGTGCGGGTTTGTAGGTTAATTGGCTTCTGTAATTTGTCCCTGGTGTGTAGGATGGAACTGGTGTATTATAACGTGTGCGGACATGGCGCCGACAGACAAGAAGCCAAAGCCAAAGAACCGAATAGAAACTAGGCCGAAACGCGAATGAACCGAAAGAGTCCGAAGATGAAACGCCTACTAACGGAAAGGATGGGACGCCTAAATTCAAGCTAACCGAAATCGCGGGACGCCTAAACGCCTACGAACCGAAAGGCTGCGTCGCCTAAATGCAAACTTACCGAATGGCCGCTCAGTCGATACGCCACCTACCCGAAAGGCGGCGGCGCCTACAGGCCAAAGGACCGACAGACGCTTTACAGAAAAGTCCAATAACGGACTTGGCGTTGCCGGGGGCCGGGACTTGTCAGCGATTGGTCCAGACCCTCACGTCCATCACATCAGCATGGATTTATGAAAGGTAAATCATGTCTGACGAATCTTATAGAATTTTTCGAGGATGTAACTAGTAGAGTGGATAAGGGAGAACCAGTGGATGTGTTATATCTGGACTTTCAGAAGGCTTTCGACAAGGTCCCACATAAGAGATTAGCATACAAACTTAAAGCACATGGTATTGGGGGTTCAGTATTGATGTGGATAGAGAAATGGCTGGCAGACAGGAAGCAAAGAGTAGGAGTAAACGGGTCCTTTTCAGAATGGCAGCCAGTGACTAGTGGGGTACCGCAAGGCTCAGTGCTGGGACCCCAGCTATTTACAATATATATTAATGATCTGGATGAGGGAATTGAATGCAACATCTCCAAGTTTGCGGATGACACGAAGCTGGGGGGCAGTGTTAGCTGTGAGGAGGATGCTAGGAGGCTGCAAGGTGACTTGGATAGGTTGGGTGAGTGGGCAAAGGCATGGCAGATGCAGTATAATGTGGATAAATGTGAGGTTATCCACTTTGGTGGCAAAAACAGGAAAGTAGACTATTATCTGAATGGTGGCCGATTAGGAAAAGGGGAGATGCAACGAGACCTGGGTGTCATGGTACACCAGTCATTGAAAGTAGGAATGCAGGTGCAGCAGGCAGTGAAGAAAGCAAATGGTATGTTAGCATTCATAGCAAAAGGATTTGAGTATAAGAGCAGGGAGGTTCTACTGCAGTTGTACAGGGTCTTGGTGAGACCACACCTGGAGTATTGCGTACAGTTTTGGTCTCCTAATCTGAGGAAAGACATTCTTGCCATAGAGGGAGTACAGAGAAGGTTCACCAGACTGATTCCTGGGATGGCAGGACTTTCATATGAGGAAAGACTGGATAGACTCGGCTTGTACACATTGGAATTCAGAAGACTGAGGGGGGATCTTATAGAAACTTACAAAATTCTTAAGGGGTTGGACAGGCTGGATGCAGGAAAATTATTCCCGATGTTGGGGAAGTCCAGAACTAGGGGTCACAGTTTAAGGATAAGAGGGAAGACTTTTAGGACCGAGATGAGGAAATCATTTTTTACACAGAGTGCTGAATCTGTGGAATTCTCTGCCACAGAAGGTAGTTGAGGCCAGTTCATTGGCTATATTTAAGAGGGAGTTAGATGTGGCCCTTGTGGCTAAAGGGATCAGGGGGTATGGAGAGAAGGCAGGGATGGGATACTGAGTTGGATGATCAGCCATGATCATATCAAATGGCGGTGCAGGCTCGAAGGGCCGAATGGCCTACTCCTGCACCTATTTTCTATGTTTCTATGTTTCTATCACCGCGAAGGCATAAACATTGCCCCAATCCTCCGATCCACCCGACCCGCAGCCGTGGGAGAGTGGGGGCTGTCCCGAGGAATGCACACCTTCGGCCGCTTTCAACTTGTTGCTTGGGTTCAGATTGCCCAGTCACCTATGGCTTGTGTGGGAAAATGAACCTCACGCTCCCGCCTCCCCCTTGTCACTCCCCCCCTCTCTCTCTCTCTCCCTTCTCTCTCCTCGTCTCTCAATCCTCTTCTCTCTCTCCTCCTCTCTCTCCCCTCTTCTCTCCTCCTCTCTCTCCCCCTTCTCTCTCTCTCCCCTTCTCTCTTCCCCCCTGCTCTCTCTCCCTTCTCTCTCCCCCTTCTCTCTCCCTTCTCTCTCTCCCCCTTCTCCCCCCCTCTCTCTCTCTCTCACACTCTCACACTCTCACACTCTCACTCTCACTCTCACTCTCTCACATATATATACGCACACATATATGTATATATATATATATATATATATATATATATATATATATATATATATATATATATATGCATATGTACACAAATAAAATTAGCCAACAAACAATAATAGAGCAAAAAAACAACACCGCTGCTCTGAAGTCTATGTAGTTCAGATCTTATTTGGAGGTTGTATTGTGTAATAGCCTGATGGCTGTAGAGAAGCAGAAAATGTTGGAGCTACTCACTTTCATTTGTGGTGAGAGGAACATAGTTCACATCTCAGGTCAACAACTTTTCATGCGAACTGGGAACAAGTGAGAAATATAAGCTTGTTTTATAGCTTCTTCCAGTTCTGATGAAATGTAATTGAAAACAAAAATAAGTCTCTTGGTTAGAAACCCTGGTTGGGAACAAATAAATTGCAGAATAATTAAATGCTGTTCAGTTCTATCTCCACAATGGAGGGCACAATTAGCTTTCTAAATGTATGGATGGTAGGAATTGAAAGAAATCGATGTTAGGATTAATGACATAGTGCTTGGAGATTATGGCGATAGAAGCAGGAAATCTCTGAAGTTTGGTGATCTACTTCCAGTGGACTAAAGGAATTTGGTGATAAATTATTTGGATGCAGGAACAAACTGAAACACCTCCAATAATCTATATTCTATTCTATGGGGAGAAGGCAGGAATGGGATACTGATTGTGGATGATCAACCATGATCACAGTGAATGGTGGTGCAGGCTCAAAGGGCCAAATGACCTGCTCCTGCACCATTCAGGTAATTGTCATATGACATTGTCTAATGTCTATAAAATGGAATTCAGTAAATTAAACAATGCATGGTTGCCAAGAGATGTTCTGTAATGTTCCGTTGTTGTGGTAGCATTAGGTCAGTTAAAGAACCTGATGGGACAGTAGCTTTTTTTGAACTGGGATTGTGGGACGTTACTCTTCTGTGTATCCTGTCGGATGGTAACAGTGAGAAGACAGCACGGCTTATCCCATTTCAGCTATTAGTTGAGCAAAATTAACCTGAACAACTTATTCTTAACATCTCTATATTCTGAGACCTTTCCTGTAAAAAATCTTTCAGGTGAAGTGTTGTGAATATCCGCAGAAACTACAACCTAATCTGCGTGCCTTTGTTATCAATTCCCCTCGCAGTAGACAATAGCCTTCTTTGTGTTTTTCTAATTACGTGACTATCAGGAGGCTAAATTCAATCTGGAAATTGTCCGCTTGGGGAAAGATCATCGAATATTTTTATATTGTGATATTTGGACTATACAGTTATTGTTTGGAAAATTGATACAGGTATTATAATTTTCTTTTCCACTTACCTTGTATAGTGCTGATAATTTACATAAGATGTTCACTCCTGTATATCTGTATGAGTGTGGGAAGCCAAATGTTTCAGGACATTTTATAGTGGAGACTTGTGTGCACAAAATTACATGTGCTTTCCAAGTGACTTCCATCACATAAGCAAAGAAACTAAGGAATTTCACAAGCTCTTGGTTAGAAGCGATTTAAATTTAGTTTAGAGATACAACATGAATCAGGCGCTTCGGACCAGTGGTTCTATGGTGACCATCGATCACCTGTTTTAGTTTAGTTCATTGTCATATGAAAAGCTTGAATTTGCATGCTATCCAGCCAAAGAAAGACCTATACATGATGGAATCAAACCATCCACAGTGTACAGGTGAAGGGTAAATAAAGATTTAAGAGTGGAATGATTGTAATGGATGTCAGCAAACCTCTTACAGTCTACACGTAGACACAGACCAGCACGCAAAGGATCGCCTTGCTTAGGCGCCCTCGTTGGTCTCGACATTCATACTGGTTCAAGAGTGTTTTATTGTCAAGTATGTTTTATTGTCTTATGTCCCAAAGCAGGCTATTTTGGCGAGTCAGAGAAGGTAAGTTGGTTTGAATCGTTTTATTTTAACGAAACAACGAGCCAACAACACATGGGCGATAAGACAACCAAATTTAAAATGTGGCTTCCACAAGTGTTGGTGCTAGACTGACAGTTACTGACAGTTACTTACAGTTACAGCAAAAACACTGCCAATAGAACACCCGCATTCAGTGACTCCTCCAGTCAATCACGAGGGTTCGCTTACTCAGAGTCACCACCGGGTGTCGCTACACTATGTTATTCCCCCTTTTTCAAACACTCCCTACACATTAGTGGCAATTTTAAGGAGGCCATTTACGGCAACCTAAAAAGCTGCATGTGTTTGGGATGTGGGAGGAAACTGGAACACCCGGAGGAAACCCACACAGTCACTCAAACTCCACAGCACCCAATGTCCGAGAACCAAGGTCTCTGGCGCTGTGAGGTAGTAACTCTACCGGCTGCGCCATTGTGCTGCTCATTTTATGAGTGCAAATTCCATTGACTTCTTTGTTTTGAGTTGTAGTTACTTTGACAATAGAGTAGGATTTGCTTTTGAGTCAGTTTATAGACACATAACCTGCGAGAACTGCCAATCCAGTGATAAGGAAGTGCTACACTGTCCGAGGTGCCAATTCTGGATGGACTAGAGGCCTCATCTGTCGTCTTACGTTCAGTGGTACTATTTGATGAATACCGGGGATTTTTGATGCCTAATACTTAAACAGAAACCAACTCCACCAGAATATTTTATCTGGTTATTGGGGGAACTTTGCCATGTCCAAATCAGCTGGTGTGTTTTCCTGTATCCTAGCAGTGACAATAATTCAAAATTATTGGAATGCTGAAAAATGGAAAGTGCTCATGGAAAAAGCTATTTGTTTGTGTCCTTGCACGTGGAAATGGAAATAGGATGAAATGCAGATAAGTCCAATATCGGCAAAGGAAATCTATATATAACTTTGGCCATACTTCTAGAATTAAATAACAACTGATAGGAGGTGCTGGAAGGCACAAGTTTGCAATTGGATATCAAGCTGTGTTCTACCTTTGTGCAGTGCAGGATGGCAAACTTTCTTCACAAGTAGAGCCAGTTTTAGCAGCAGTCGTTGTAAATAAGCTGATCAACTGTGGTACAGTTATGGAATATAATGTTAAACTAATTACAGCGAGATGCAACTTTAATCTGTGTCTTGACTTTCAATTTGCTGTTTTGCACTATTTTGTGAGGTGATGTAATCTGTGAAATTAAGGTAATTTGGGACGTTTGTATATGATTTGATGCAGGTAGTTCTGCTGTAATGGTTATTTCATCGTGTGAATTGGATGTAATGTGGATTTAGTGAACATTATTTATATTAAGTGGACCTAATTGATAACATGATTTGATTGATCTACCTTGTGTTTGAATACCTCAAGTCATCTAACCTCCACAATCACCAGGATAGAGAAATCCAGAGATTTATCATCCACTGAGAGAGGAAATTCTTGCACACCTCTGTTTTAAACGGCAGCTCCTTTATCTTGTGATCCATACATGTTATACCTTTCAGTTGCCTCAGTTTTATTTCCATTGTTGCATCTAGCGTGTTCATATTATGTGTTCATTGAAAGTTCCATCATCAAAGTGAAACCATGTACATGTTCAATGACCAAAAGTCAACTGAAATTTGACCCTGCTTCGAAAACAATTGAGATCCCAAGTTCCACGTATCCACTGTCACAGAAATATTTTGTGTATTGCATTGCATCATAATTTGTTCACTATTGCAACTCCCCATTATTGAGCATTATTGAGGCATCTTTGAGCCCTTAATCCTGCTCTGCTTATTGGTTGTAAGGAATTTAGATGTATGATCATTGAAAACATTGGAACTACCTGAATTTTAGAGCCCAGCTGTCTTCATACTTATTACCATCTCCCCCATAACCCCTGACACCCGCACTAATCAAGAATCTATCAATCTCCGCCATAAAATATCCATTGACTTGGCCTTCACATCCTTCTGTGGCAATGAATTAGACAGATTCACCACCCTCTGATTAAAGAAATTCCTCCTCTCCATTCACTTTAATGTCTCTTTATTATCTGCCACTGATCTGCTTTGCATTGGGTGTCACTTTCTTCAATTGGACCCCTCTGACATTTGCTAATCTCATCATTCGCATCATTAGTACTGAACTATTATCTACCGCTTTGATGACCCTCGGACTATCCTTGATCAGACTTTGCTGGGTTTACCTTGCGCTGTAAATGGGTCAATTGCAAGCGTGTATTGTCCTTCTGCTGACTGGTCAGCACGCAACAAAAGCTTTACACTGTACCTCGGTGCACGTGACAACAAACTAAATGGAAACTCAAGAGCATAGAACATAGAACAGTACAGCACAGGAACAGGCCCTTTGGCCCACAATGTCCGTGCCAAGGATGATGACCATTTAAACTAATCTTCTCTGCTTGTCTGCTCTGTACCAATGCTATTTAATTATTATTTTGGTTAATTTACAGCCACATTAAAATAGAAGCATGTGGAGGTGCATTTGTGCAAACAAACTGCCCCTTGCATCGGCGGGGGTAAGTATTTTTGTAATTTCTTGTGTTGCATTTGCATTTATAAAATTTGTATTTGTATTCATGATATATTTTGGAATTTAGTTTTTCCTTGTATAAAATAATGTGTGGACTACAATCACTTGCTTATGATTTCAATTTCAAAAATATTTAATGAAAATGCTTTCCTGTGCTTAACTTAATTTGTCTGTTATATTTTGCCTCTGGTAAATTTTAGCCATTTCAAATTGAATTTCTCATGTTTTATTATTTGTTATTGGCATTACTAATTTTTATTAGATGGGTTGTGCATATTGAGGCCGGGAATTGTTTATTTGTGTAATGTGACTCGTTCACTACTTGAAAAAATACATTCTCCTCAAAGTAAACCTGGGATGTTTATGACATTCATGATTTTCTTCCTGTCCTGTGCAGTGATGAGCAACGGTGGGCCACTAATGTAGAAGCAACCCTGGAAATGATGGGCGTCCTGTTTGTTCCAAGATAAAGGGGATTGGTCTGAGCAGGACCCAAGCTCTTGGTACTAGGAGTCAGCTGCTCATCACAACACCTTACCTTGTGGGGGCAGCATTGACCACCAATTCTAAACTCCTCTGCTCCAACATATCACTACTCACCCACAGGCATCAGATAGCTATTGGCCCTCACTGAAGCCTGAATTGACCCTTGGTTTTCACTTACGATACGATACAATAAAACTTTCTTCATCCCCGGAGGGAAATTGGTCTGCCAACCGTCACAACACACAAGGTGCACGAAAACTTGAAATTAAAAGTGCAAATAAAAAGAAAAAGGACAAGCGACTGTTGGCTGCCTGCCGTGTGCACAACGCCTTAAACGGAACGAACGAACAAACAAACGCAGCCTTATCCCCTGGGTAGAGAATTATAAAAGTAGAGTACTCCCCCACACCGGGACCCACATTGTTCTACCACCGCCCCACACGGCAGTCCCCCCACGCCCAGTCCCCATTGTCTTCCCCTACCCCCCCCCCTCCCCTCTCATTGAACGCTGATTGCGGGTCAATCGTGAGGCTCCCACCACCGCCAAAGCTCCCGTTGATGCTGAGGCTCCTTCAGCCCAGGCAGACCTCGCCATCCGGCTTCACCTCGGTCCCCTGGGAGGCCTGTGGGGCGAGCCTAGCCAACCGGTTCACGTTCCGGTCGGCGGCGCGGTTGTTCGGCGGGTGGATTGGGCCCGCGCTGCTCCTAGGGTCACTCCCACCTCACGTGTGCAACTCTCCAGGACACTTCCTCTTTTCTCAGTATTACTAACAAATCAGATTTACATCCCAGATACAAAGAAATGCAGATGCTGGTTTATATCAAAAATGGACACACTGCTGGAGTAATGGTGGTGCAGCGGTAGAGTTGCTGCCATACAGTGCCAGGAAACAGGGTTCGATCCTGACTACAGGTGCTTGTCTGTACATAGTTTGTAAGTTCTCCCCGTGACCTGCGTGGATTTTCTCCGGGATCTCGGGTGTCCTCCCACACTCCAAACACGCACTGGTTTGTAGGTTAATTGGCTAGGTATAATTGTAAATTGTCCCAAGTGTGTAGGATAGTGTTAATGCGCAGGGATTGCTGGTTGGCGCGGAGTCGGTTTAGTATCTCTAAACTAAACTGAACTAAACTAAACTAACTCAGTGGCTTGGGTGAAAAAGGATGGGTGAAGTTTCAGTTTGGGACCCTTCTTTAGACTGATTGTAGGGGGTGGATCTGGAAGCAAGAAAAGACCACGACAAATTTGATAAAGGGTCCTGACCCGAAACATCAACCATCCTTTTTTTCCCAGAGATACCACCTGACCTGCTGAGTTAATCCAGCACATTGTGTCCGTCTATCCTATTTTTCCCCCTCCATATGAGAATTCATCGTGGGAAAGCCTTTAGCATGTTAAAATACACGAGGCCAATTACGTTGGGTCTCCAGAGTGACTGAATTTTGCAGCAGTGGCCTTGTAATACAAAAAATGCATTGGCTTCCATGCATTCCACATTAATGCACTTCTCAAGTCACAGAATATTTCAATACTGTTTTCTCCGAAGTCCGATTCACTATGATGCAGTTATTAATGGTGACCAATTATTCTGCAGGCACTGAGCTGCCAGAAGTCTGCAGGTAAGTATTCGGTGGCTGATTTAACTGAGCAGTTGGCTCAGCAGGAACAACTGGTAGTGCAGCTCAAAGACCAAATTCAGGACAAAGATACCCAGCTTGACGTGAGAGATCAACAACTTAAGGTAACATCAATTCCAGTTGAATATTTGTGACCCTCACTGAGTGAGCTATTACAGTGATCTGTGTACTTTGTGTTTTACATTTCTGCAGTTGGATTTCACTTTAAAGCCTGAAAATTCAGTCCAAAATATTGCATGTTTGCTTTTTAACAATAACAATTAACAATGCCTCTTATTTTCTGAAGCAAAGACTATTGTCAAACCGTTTCACGTCATGTGTCAGATCTTTTCAAGGAAATTGAAAGGATGCCTTCACACTTGGTTTAGAAGGTTGTACTTCAAAATAGACTACAAAATGTTATTTAAAAGTCCTACTCAAATGATTTAAGCAGAAAGTCACACCTGATGCTTCCAGTACAATACTGAGAAGAATGCTGCACCTGAAGTGCCAACTTTCAAATGAAATATTGAATTAAATCGTGTTTGGTGTCTCAGGCAGATGTGAAATATTTTATTTTGGCATATTTTAGAGAAAGAAATGTGTTTTCCAGGGTGACTTTTCCAGTCTTTACCCCAAAAGTAACAACCTTCAAGTAGTTTATCAACCACATTAGTACATTATCACATATTTGCTATTTTCAAATTAGTTACACGGTTTATGACATTCCAATGTTAATTGAACAACAAAGGTACCTTATAAGCAACATTGGCTGCAAACACTTTTTAGACACTCTGAAGAAGTCATTGCTTTCTGTTTAAATCCAGTAATGATTCCTCGGACCTTGACCACGAGAGAGTTTGTTTTGCCACTGAATCATTTTGGGGCTTGATTCCGAATACAGGCTGTGAGGTTTGCTAAATTTGCAGTACAATTGCAGCCATGTCTGGATTACTGCATTAATTTAGTGAAGTTGGCATCTCTGAAGGTGTACAAATCATCAGGTCCGGCAGAAATGTTTCCCAGCCAGTTAAAAGAAGCAAGGGTGGCAACAGCTGAGGTTCTGACTAAATGTTTTCAGTCTCCCCTTGCCAAAGGAATGGTGCCAGAAAATTGCTCAAATTGTCAAGGGGTGCTTCCTGTTAGTATATAATAGCAAAGGTGCCCTAGGGCTTCACACACGCCACTGTGGTGGCTGTTTATGTTTAATCTTTATGTTGTTTTGTGTCATGTTGCTTTTTTTGGTATGACTGTGTGGTAAATCAAATTTCACAGTACCTCAGTACACCTGACAATAAAGGACCATTAAACCATTGAATGCAAATTAATTATTTCATCCCGTGATTTCATTAATGATAATTTTAATTTTAATGTCTTAATACCAAGGTGGACTTGAAGAATTGGTGCACTTGAATTACAAATGTTGCGTGTGTGTGATTTCCATTCTATGTTGCCCAGTTTTTATCACTGTTAGGAGGTATTAATCATTTGTTAACTTCCTCAGTTGCTGGAAGACCTCAAGGTAAATCTCCGTGAAAGCGAAGAGGCATTATTAGAAAAGACACAACTTGTGTATGTGTTGCAGAACAAGCTTGATGGAAATAATCGGGAGCTAGCGGTAAGGACATCATTGTTTGCTGCTGTGTGAATCTCTATTACAGGGAAAGATTTCTGCAACCAGCTAAGGGATTCTGTTGTAACTGGCAGTGAAATAAAAATAGCAGGGAGCCTCTTGGAATAAATCTGTAAATATGAAAAAATGTGAAGATTTTCTTTTGTATAAATCTTCCCATTCTTTTTTTCTAAATCAGCCCATCAACCCTTTTATGATCTGTTATAGTGCAGAATCACATTTTATGTGGAGCCTTGCAACATTGTCATTCTGGTTATGACAGGTTGTTGGCACTGCTGATCTGTGCCACCAATTTTTTGAGCCCTGATCAAGATCAGAAGAGATCTGCTATTTAAGATGCCAACAACACATGAACTCTTGATTATAATGCAACAGTGTCACTGCTGATTATATCTCTCTTCCATCTATTCTATTCCATATATAACTAAAACTCTCATCTTGACCACTTCCTGTCTGCATTGTAATTCAATTTGAGCAAAAACGATCCTGCTTAGTGCTACGAATGTGTTGGGGAATGGGACCAGGCCTCCTGTGTGACTGGGACCCAACAGTTTAGTTGTTCTTCATTGTCCCATCCACTAGTGGGAGAGTCTAGGAGTAGAGGTCATAGCCTCAGATTTAAAGGACGTTCCTTTGGGAAGGAGATTAGGAGGAATTTCTTTAGTCAGAAATAAGGGGTTGCCCATTTAATGCATTAGCATGTTTATTTCTCTGACAACGGCATGTGTGTTTGGAACTATGTTTGTCAAAGTGTAGACAGTGCAGGCTCGTAGAATATTTTCAAGGCAGTGGGGATCGATTCATGATAAACTGGGTGAATGTATACATTAGGTCAGTGATGATCTTAATGAAAGGCAGAACAGACCTGATGGACTGAATCGGTATTCCTGCAGAATGTACTGCTGAAGTTCTGACTTCATGTTTTCAGTCTCCCCATGCCAAAGGAATGGTGCCAGAAAATTGCTCAAATTATCGAGGGGTGCTTCCTGTTAGTATATAATAGCAAAGATGAAATTGTACAGGAGAAGATGCAGATGAGATTTAGTTTAGTTAATTGTCACATGTATCGAGTAAACTATTAAAGAATACAAGTTTCTGACAAATTTTGAGGGATTGGGTGAGGAGGCACTGTGTTGGGTGGCACACTGGCGCAGCGGTAGAGTTGCTGCCTTGCAGCACTTGCAGCGCCAGAGACCCGGGTTCCATCCCAATTACGGGTGTTGTCTGGACGTTCTCCCCTTGACTGTGTGAATTTTGCTTTTGTTTGTTTTTAGTCTGTTTTATTTGTGTGTGTTAGCGTATCTTTAGTTTTGTATTGTGGGGGGAGGGGGGGTTGGGGATACGAGAGACTTTTTTATCTGTTCCCTCGACGGAAGTGCGACTTTTTCCGTATTGCATCTCCGTCAGCATTGTGGCCTGACATCGTGGAGCTGGAGGTAGCTTTGTTAGGGATCAACGTCGGGAGCTCCAACTGCAGGAGCTTTGATCGCCGACTGCGGGAGCTTCGATCGCCCCGACTGCGGGTGTTTCGATTGCCCCGACCGTGGGAGAAAAGGAGGAAAATTGTAAAAGTTATTCGCCTTCCATCACTGTGTGGAATATGTGGTCGCCGAAAAACACGATGTACGAGCTGCCTGCCCTGGTGGGGACTCTGAGGGATTGCCGTGAGTGCAGTGATCCTGGAGTCTGGTTCGAGTGTGGACGGCTTTCTGACTTTGGGCGGACAAGGACTGCAGAGAGAGTACAGCGGTCGGTGAAGGAGCATGTGTGTGGCCCGGACATTGAACTGATGGCTGTGTGTCTCCGCCTATCCTGGGTGCCCTAGAGATTCACACACGCCACTGTGGTGGCTGTTTATGTTTAATCTTTATGTCGATTTGTGTCATGTTGCTTTTTTTGGTATGACTGTGTGGTAAATCAAATGTCACAGTACCTCAGTACACCTGACAATAAAGGACCATTAAACCATTGAATGCAAATTAATTATTTCATCCCGTGATTTCATTAATGATCATTTTAATTTTAATGTCTTAATACCAAGGTGGACTTGAAGAATTGGTGCACATGAATTACAAATGTTGCGTGTGTGATTTCCATTCTATGTTGCCCAGTTTTTATCACTGTTAGGAGGTATTAATCATTTGTTAACTTCCTCAGTTGCTGGAAGACCTCAAGGTAAAACTCCGTGAAAACGAAGAGGCATTATTGGAAAAGACACAACTTGTGTATGTGTTGCAGAACAAGCTTGATGGAAATAATCGGGAGCTAGCGGTAAGGACATCATTGTTTGCTGCTGTGTGAATCTCTATTACAGGGAAAGATTTCTGCAACCAGCTAAGGGATTCTGTTCTAACTGGCAGTGAAATAAAAATAGCAGGGAGCCTCTTGGAATAAATCTGTAAATATGAAAAAATGTGAAGATTTTCTTTTGTATAAATCTTCCCATTCTTTTTTTCTAAATCAGCCCATCAACCCTTTTATGATCTGTTATAGTGCAGAATCACATTTTATGTGGAGCCTTGCATCATTGTCATTCTGGTTATGACAGGTCAGCATTGCTGATCTGTGCCACCAATTCTTTGAGCCCTGATCAAGATCAGAAGAGATCTGCCATTTAAGATGCCAACAACACATGAACTCTTGATTATAATGCAACAGCGTCACTACTGATTATATCTATCTTCCATCTATTCTATTCCATATATATTACTAAAACTCTCATCTTGACCACTTCCTGTCTGCGTTGTAATTACATTTGAGCAAAAACGATCCTGCTTAGTGCTACGAATGTGTTGGGGAATGGGACCAGGCCTCCTGTGTGACTGGGACCCAACAGTTTACTTCTTCATTTTCCCATCCACTAGTGGGAGAGTCTAGGAGTAGAGGTCATAGCCTCAGATTTAAAGGACGATCCTTTGGGAAGGAGATTAGGAGGAATTTCTTTAGTCAGAAATAAGGGGTTGCCCATTTAATGCATTAGCATGTTTATTTCTCTGACAACGGCATGCGTGTTTGGAACTATGTTTGTCAAAGTGTAGACAGTGCAGGCTCGTAGAATATTTTCAAGACAGTGGGGATCGATTCATGATAAACTGGGTGAATGTGTACATTAGGTCAGTGATGATCTTAATGAAAGGCAGAACAGATCTGATGGACTGAATCGGTATTCCTGCAATGTGAAAACAAACAACTGCAAATGCTGGTTTATACCAAAGATAGAAGTGCTGGAGTAACTCAGTTGAATAAGGATCCTGACCTGAAACATCATCCATCCTTTTTTTCTAAAGATGTTGCCTGACCTGTAGAGTTATTCATGGACTTTGTGTCTAACTCAGGTACTGCTCCCTTGAGGAGGCACATATCTGTGAGCTATAGTAGTCCTGTGAATATCCATCATCCACACCATTTCGTACATGGATTTTAATGCTTGCACTTCAAGCGTTTTTGATCAGTGAACCATTAAAAATATATTTACACTTGATATTACCGTTGATGAAACAAGCAGACAAGTTCTTTGACCTTTATGACATTTCACTGTATGCAATTTTGTAACGATAGTCAGCAGTTTCAAGTAAATGGGTGACTAAAGTCCACCGTGTGGCGCCGTAAGTGGCAGCCTCGCCAACAGCCTGTCTCGTCATTTTCTTCTTTTGTTTGCTTTTATTCTATTTTATTTGTATGTGTTAGCGTATCTTTAGTTTTGTATTATGTGGGGGGTGGGGGTGGGGGAAACAAAACTTTTTTAATCTCTTATCTCGACGGAGATGCATCTTTTTCCGTATTGCATCTCCGCCAGCATTGTGGCCTAACATCGTGGAGCTGGAGGTAGCTTTGTTAGGGATCAACGTCGGGGGTGGATGATTGCAACCTTCACGTGGTCCACCCTGTTGCGACTAATGCAATCAACCCGGCGTGCACAATCAAATAAGATCAAATAGAACAAGTTGTCCTACAACTTTAGGCTGTGCACGCCATACGCAAGAAGAAGAAGAAGGATCAACGTTGGGAGCTCCACTGCAGGAGCTTTGACCGCCCCGATTGCGGGAGCCACGATTGCTCCGTTGTGGGGGCTTTGATCGCCGACGGCGGGTGTTTCGATTGCCCCGACCGCGGGAGAAAAGGAGGAAGATGGTAAAAGTTATTCTCCTTCCATCACAGTGTGGAATATGTGGTCGCCGAAAAACACGATGGATGAGCTGCCTGCCCTGGTGGTGAGTCGGAGGGATTGCCGTGAGTGCAGTGATCCTGGAGTCTGGTGCGAGTGTGGACGCTTTCTGACTTTGGGCAGACAGGGACTGCAGAGAGAATACAGCGGTCGGCGAAGGAGCGTGTGTGTGGCCCGGATATTGAACTGATGGCTGTGGGTCTCCGCCTATCCTGTGTGCCCTAGAGATTCTCACACGCCGCTGTGATGGCTATTTATGTTTATGTCGTTTTGTATCTTGTTGCTTTTTTGGTATGACTGTGTGGTAAATCAAATTTCACAGTACCTCAGTACACGTGACAATAAAGGACCATTAAACCATTGAATGCAAATTAATGATTTCATCCCCTGATTTCATTAATGATAATTTTAATTTTAATGTCTTAATACCAAGGTGGAATTGAAGAATTGGTACACTTGAATTACAAATGTTGCGTGTGTGTGATTTCCATTCTATGTTGCCCAGTTTTTATCACTGTTAGGAGGTATTAATCACTTGTTATCTTCCTCAGTTGCTGGAAGACTTCAAGGTAAAACTCCGTGAAAAAGATGAGGCACTGCTGGAAACAACACAACTTGTTGAAGTGCTGCAGGACAAGCTCGACGGGATGTGTTCGGAGCTAGTGGTAAGGAAATCATTGTTTGCTGCTGTGTGAATCTCTATTACAGGGAAAGATCTCTGCAACCAGCTAAGGGATTCTGTTGTAACTGGCAGTGAAATAAAAATAGCAGGGAGCCTCTTGGAAATAAATCTGTAAATATGAAAATATGTGAAGATTTTATTTTGTATAAATCTTTCCATTCTTTTTTTTCAAATTCAGCCCATCAACCCTTTTGTGATCTGTTATAGTGCAGAATCACATTTTATGTGGAGCCTTGCAACATTGTCATTCTGGTTATGACAGGTTGTTGGCACTGCTGATCTGTGCCACCAATTTTTCTCAGCCGTGACCAAGATCAGAAGAGATCCGCTATTTAAGATGCCAACAACACATGAACTCTTGATTATAATGCAACAGTGTCACTACTGATTATACCGTTCTTCATTTCCCCATTCACTAGTGGGAGAGTCTAGGACTAGAGGTCATAGCCTCAGAATTAAATGATGTCCTTTAGGAAGGAGATGAGGAGGAATTTCTTTAGTCAGAGGATGGTGAATCTGTGGAATTCATTGCCACAGAAGGCTGTGTAGGACGTCAGTGGATATTTCTAAGGCAGAGATAGATAGATTCATGATTAGTATGGTGTCAGAGATGGAGGAGAACAGGAGGGAGAGATAGATGATTGGATGGTGCAGGAGACTTGATGGGCCAAATGGCCTAATTCTGCTTCTATCACATGACCTTATGATAACTTTTAATTTTGATGACTACTTGACAATTCCATTTTGACCGGTTCAACTTTTCTTGCTTATCTGCTTGGCTTCATTTCATTCATTTAATGTTGTTTTGGAAAGCTGCATTAATTTAAGCTTAATGGGCCTGCCCACAGGTGACTTTTTAGGCGACTGCAGGAGACTATGCAGTCGTCACATGGTCGCCACATGTTCGCGGGTGGTTGTTGGAGAGTCGCCTTCATGGTCGTGAGGAGTTCCCGCATTCCGTGGAACTCGTCGCGGCCTCCTTATAGTCGCCGCAACTTTTTCAAAATGGAGATTAGCGAGAATTCCCGTGCCATAGGTCCTAATGGGTTGCCAGGAGGTCGAAGGTTCTCGTATGTTATAGCCGATGCTGACCGGTGAATTTCATTGGCTCATTGGGAAAAAAAACGTAAAGAGTAGTTTTCAGAACCAAGGATCATCGACCAGTAATGTTAATGTCCGCCGAGCTTCACAGCCGTGGATCTCTGGCTTCTTAAAAGTTGTCTCCACTCCTTTTTCCTCCTTCTCCCCCCCTCTTTTAAAGGACTTACTGTCCACTGTGCTTTAGCCGTCTTAATAACAGCGCCAACCTTCCTGTTCATCGCGGTGTGTGTCTATCACCTTGGCTTTGCACCATGTCAATTTCACCCAGACAGTGCCCCCCCGCTTGCCCTGTCTCCCGCCTGCATAATGGGCTGGTGAAGGAAGGGAGGGGTGTGTGTGTGTGTGTGTGTGTGTGTCTGACTGTCGCCGTTCCAGTTGCCGGTTTTTCAGGCCACTGCCAGCAACTTGACAGTCGCCTGACAAATTGCCTTAGTGGAACATGCCCTTTAGGCTCCCGAATGTCTCTTTAGTTTAATTTGGCTACTTTTTACTTTTTTAGGAGTGTGTTGCAGATTTATGCAAGGAATCCAAAGAAAATGAAAATCTCACCTACAAGCTTCTGGCTGAAGAGAATGCGATGCGAACCAAGGTCCGAGATATGACGGAAAGTCACAAGGATTTAACAAATCTCAAAGGTAAACACAGCACTCAGCTCCGTAAAATCAGGGAGAAACATGCACAAGAAACATCAGAGAAAGATCAGTGCTGTTTACAACCTCACAAAGATCTCCAACTTTTAAGACCTTACGCCAAGTTCTGTGCACCACTTGCAAAACAGGCAACTGGTTCTTTAAATTATTTCACCGAACGGAAGATTAAAGAACTGGAAGGTAATTACTCAGTTGACCTGTTAATATTTTTGACCATAAATGTTCCTACCGCAGATTTGTACATCTGTCGTCTCGTGGTAGGGTGTAGGTTTGCCTTAAAATATTCTAGCATTAGAGGAATGGAGTGGATTTTATGACAAAACATCACTTAATTTTTGTTTTGCCGTGTAATTATCTCGTCCCTGTAACCTCAAGAGATTTTGTGTATGCAAATTGGTTGCTGTAATTCCCATATTTTATCACTGATCACACTTAAAAATATGCTTCATTGGTTGTATATGTACCATGCTTTTTGCATTGATTTTCCAGCATCTGCAGTTCCTTCTTGAACATATGATTTCACTGATTGCCAATAACTGCGGTGGAAATAATTACAAATTGTGGAGGTACTGCTTTTTTTGCAACAAATATCAGATCATTATGGGTGTTTTTTCCTTTCTCTTTCTTAAAGAACAAGTGAGGCTTATGAAGCAAGAGGCTGAACAATCACAGGCCAGGTTCATGATAATGGAAGCTTCATCCAAATTGAAAATCAAACAGGTTCAAGAGGAGCTGGACAATGTACAGGTACCCCAAATAAAAATCTCTTGCGCCTGGTGATGATTAACTGAATATTAATCTGTTTGCCATTTACCTAGAATGAAATGACTTTATCTTATAAAAAAAAAAGGAAAATTGATGGTATGTTATTCCGTGAGTTGTTGAAGCATTGTAGATTTTTTTTTTTTTTTACAGTTAGTTATGTACATTGTAGATTTTTAATCTGGGCTCAACTGTATGAAGGAGTGCTTCCCTACATTTCACTGCTCACTCCATTCCGTGTAGAACCCCTTTCTGAAAAGTAAGTGACATGGGATAGATGTGAGTCTGCAGGAACATTCAATCATAAAATAGTTGTGGTAGAATGGAGCTGTCGGCAGTGGCACATTAAAAGTACAATGCATGCTAAAATTATTTAGAGAGTCATACTGTTCAGAAACAGGCCCTTTAGCCCAACTTGCCCACACTGACCAACATGATTCATCTACACTAGTCTCACCTCCAGTTTAAATTCCATTTGGAATATTTTGGAGGACCAAGAAACCAAGAACCAAGAACCTGCCTGTAGAGTCATAAAGCAAAATATTTAATCTAGAGTTTGAATGGTGACTATTTTACAGACCACTAGAAATCCCTTGGGTTTAATTGACACTAAACTTTTTTCTACCCAGCTTGAATCCACTCAGAAGCTGCTGCTGGAGCTCAAAGACGTCGAGGTTGACTTTGAGGAGGAGAACGAGCAGATAAACCTGAAAGTGAACTGGCTACAATACGTCGAGGCACAAAATGGTGTGTGTATAGTATGACTTTAATTGAGTAAGAAGGAACTGGGGATGCTGGTTTACACCGAAGATAGACTCAAAATGTTGGAGACAGCAGGTCAGGCAGCATCTCTGAAGAAAAGAAAAGGTGATGTTTCGGATCAAGACCCTTCATCAGACTGAGAGTCAGGGAGGGGTAAATTAGAGGTATGGGGAGGTACAGAACAAAGCAGAGCCTGCATCGATGACCCGGGGTGGGTGGAGCTGACAATGGTCCATTGTTGGCTGGGGATGAGGTGATAATGAAGGAATACAAATGGTGAAATTAGCAAGAGGACTAGGGTGGGGGAGAGAGACCAAGAGAGAGAGAGAGAATGGAAGGGTTATTTGGTTAGAGATCCTTCATTCTCTTGTGTAAGAAGGAACTGCAGTTGCTGGTTTAAACTGAAGATAGACACATAAACCTGGAATAGGTCAGTGGGGACAGGCAGCATCTGTGGAGAGAAAGAATGGGTGACGTCTCGGGTCAGGACCCCTCCTTGTTCTCTTTATTTAAATGGTGATACGTGTTTTCTTACAGAGAAGCTTGAAGCAATATTGGAAGAATATGAAGAGCAAAAACCGAACATTCATGCAGATTTAGAACAAGCTATCGAGGGAGCAACTTCCCAGGTTGGGAGAATTTGTGATGCATTTAATTCCTCCACGTACAATCTTAATTCCAAGCGTGCGCATTCTGCACAGATTCAACCGTCTCAAGTATCCTGTTATTTAATATTACATTGTATTTTATGTTGCTTATTCCAATTATTTTTTTTAATGGGTCATTTAAGTAAATTTTTATTTTGCTCTTTTCTATCATCATCCTTACTTTTTGGCTTGATGCTTGCATCTGAGGGGTGCTATTTGCTTCCACTGTATGCATCACCACACACCTTGGACATGGAGAAAGTGTCCTGAATTTACTAGTGTGGTCGGGGAAGCAACAGAGTATTTCCAGACTTTTAAATCTAGTTTGGGTAATTTTACCTATTAATATTATACGGTCATAAGGAACAGGAGTAGAATTAGGTCATTCGGCCCATCACGTCTACCCCACCATTCAATCATGGTCGATCAATTACTCCCTCCTAATCCCATTCTCCTACCTTCTCCTCATAATCTCTGACACCTGTACTAATCAAGAATCTATCTATGCCTTAAAAATATCCACTGACTTGGCCTCTACAGCCATCTGTGGCAAAGAATTCCACAGATTCACCACCCTCTGGGTAAAGAAATGTTACCTCATCTCCTTCCAAAAAGAAAGTCCTTTAGTCTAGACCTAAAGGGCATAGCCTCAGGATAAGGATTGGATTCAAAGCTGCAATAGACAATAAGCAATAGGTGCAGGAGCGGGCCATTCGGCCCTTCAAGCCAGCACCGCCATTCAACACGATCATGGCTGATCATCCCCAATCAGTAGCCCGTTCCTGCTTTCTCCCTATATCCCGTGACTCCGCTATCTTTCAGAGCCCTATCTAGCTCTCTCTTGAAAGTATCCAGAGAACCGGCCACCACCACCCTCTGAGGCAGTGAATTCCACAGACTCACAACTCTCTGTGTGAAAAAGTGTTTCCTCATCTCCGTTCTAAATGGCTTACCCCTTATTCTTAAATTGTGGCCCCCTGGTTCTGGAATCCCCCAACATCAGGAACATGTTTCCTGCCTCTAGCGTGTCCAAGCCTTTAATAATCTTATCTGTTTCAATAAGATTCCCACTCATCCTTCTAAACACCAGAGTATACAAGCCCAGCCGCTCCATTCTCTCAGCATATGACAGTCTCGGCATCCTGGGAATTAACCTTGTAAACCTATGCTGCACTCCTTCAATAGCAAGAATGTCCTGCATACAATACTCCAGGTGTGGTCTCACTCGGGCCCTATACAACTGCAGAAGGACCTCTTTGCTCCTATACTCAACTCCTCTTGTTGTGAAGTCCAACATGCCATTCGCTTTCTTCACTGCCTGCTGTAGCTGCATGCTTACTTTCATTGACTGATGAACAAGGACCCTCGAATTCTGTTGTACTTCCCCTTTTTCCAACTTGACATAATTTAGATAATAATCACCCTTCCTGTTTTTGCTACCAAAGTGGAAAACGGCACATTTATCCACATTAAACTGCACCTGCCATGCATCTGCCCACTCACCCAAACTGTCCAAGTCACCCTGCAAAGCATCCTCCTCACAGTTCACACTGCCACCCAGCTTTATGCCATCTGCAAATTTGCTAATGTTACTTTGATTCCCTTCATCTAAATCATTTATGTATATTGTAAATATCTGCACAGAGCCTTGCAGTACCCAACTAGTCACTGCCTGCCATTCTGAAAGGGACCTGTTAATCCCTACTCTTTGTTACCTGTCTGCCAACCAATTTTCTATCCATGACAGCACTCTAGCCCTAATACCATGTGCCCTAATTTTGCCCACTAATCCCCCATGTGGGACCTATATGAAATGCTTTCTGAAAGTCTAGGTACACTACATCCATTGGCTCTCCCTTGTCCATTTTCCTAGTTACAGCCTCAAAAAATTACAGATTAGTCAAGCATGAAACCCTTCGTAAATCCATGCTAACTTGGACCGATCCTGTTACTGCTATCCAAATGTGCCGCTATTTCATCTTTTATAATTGGCTCCAGCATCTTCCCCACCACCGATGTCAGGCTAACTGGTGTATAATTCCCTGTTTTCTCTCTCCCGCCTTTCTCAAAAAATGGGATAACATTAGCTACCCTCCAATCCACAGGAACTGATCCTGAATCTATAAAACATTGGAAAATGATCACCAATGCGTCCCGATTTCTAGAGCCACTTTCTTAAGTACCCTGGGATGCAGACCATCAGGCCCTGGGGATTTATCAGACTTCAGTCTCATCAGTCTACCCAACACTATTTCCTTCCTAATGTGGATTTCTTTCAGTTCCTCCGTCACGACAGATCCTCTGGCCACTAGTACATCAGGAAGATTGTTTGTGTCCTCCTCAGTGAAGACGGATCCAACGTACTTGACATTTCTCCTCTGAGGGTTGAGAATCTTTTGAGTTCTTTACCCTCCGGAGCTGTGGGTGGAGAACCATTCAGTATTAGCCAGTTAGAATTTTACACTGTGGGAAAATTGAGGGATATGGGGATTAGGTAAATGTTTAGATCAAAGATCAAATCAGCCATGATCATGTGATAGAATGAATAAGGCTCAAGGGCTGATTTTTTAATGTAATAAAAGTTTCCAATTCTACAACTTGCAATTCTAATGACATGTAACAATATGTCTTGAAGGTATGAGGCCAAAAGGAACAAGTGACTGCTTCATTGCCCATAGGTCCATTTATCTTAAAGACAATTAAAATAATTTTACTTATATCTGAAAATCACTGAAATCGTCAAATCATTTCCAGCAGAGAATAAAAAATGGTGAACTTTTAAAAACTATATTTTTCACCATGAAGTTCTGTTTTTAATGCTTATCACACCTCTGGTCCTCTTGCTGAATAACTCTAAACTTCAAATCAGCTTGCTATTTTGTTAATCAAATATATCCGGGAGGCAAACATAGAGAATCATTAATCTGGTATCATGCCGAAGCGCTTCTGTTTCTTATGGCATCAAGCATCTAATTGGTCAGTTAGATGAGTGGATGATGTTGCTCTGTGTGTGATGTGTCTGTAGACAAGTGAATCTGAATATGCAGAGGAACTGCACAGCTGCCTGATGAAGTGGCGAGAAACGGTTTCTAAGCTGACACCGAGCCATGACAACGATGATTACACTGTCATGGAATTAAGGAGAAGGCAACTTGAGGAAGAAAGAAAAGGTAAATAGCGGTGCTCTCTGGTTCTCACTTGGAACGAATCATACAGTTTATTTTGTTTTAATTTAAAATATTTAAGAAGTGAATGACTTGATCAGTGATCTTGATGACTTGAAAGACGAGTGCACCTCTATTTAGGGATCTGTTTGTTGTCCATATTTCAGTCGAGACAAAGGCTACTGTCGATTTTTTTAAAGGTGGAATTCTAATGTTTTTACTTTCAGCATCAAAATCCATGCTGACACTAGTTTTGTCCAGCTGTTTAGCTTGGGCAGGTTAATTGGCTTGGGTTAATTGGCTTTCCATCTCATCTATATCCTGCTGTAACCTTGGACAAACCTCCTCGCTCTCCACAAACCACCAATTTTCATGTCATCTGCAAGCTTCTATCCTACATTGTGATCCAAGCTGTTATCACCAAACAACGGAAGTCTCAGCTGTGATCCCTGTGGTACCACAATAATCACAAATTTCCCATCAGAAAAACATCCTTCCATCATTGCCTCCTATTTAGATCCAACTGGCCAGCCCACCTTACATTGCATGTGCCCAAATCTTCTGCACTCGCCTACCATGTGGGACCCGATGAAATTAATGCACTAGTAATGTACTAAAGTGATTAGTAGAATCCAGTTAAAGCTACTGCTCATTTTCCAAAATTGTTATAAACCCCAACTAAAATATACTTTCATTGAATTCTTTAGTTAATTCAGTAATCTAATCATTTTTATAACATTTAATGCAGTTAAATTTCCAATTACGTACTTTAGAGTGAGTTTTTATAAATACGCAAGTTTCACTGAAAGACTAGGAGGTTTATTTAACACAGGCAAGTGGGGTTAATATAGATGGGCATGATAGTCGGCACAGACACATTGGATGGAAAAGGGCATGTTTCTGTGTTGTACAACTCTTTGGAATATTTAGTAGTGAAAGGGAACACTGTTTTAACCCATAGTTGATTCCATCCATTACCTGATGTAAGTAAAATGAACCAAACTTCCTGATAGCTTTTCAATGTGAAAGGATTTATTTTTTCCCCTATATTTACATTGGTAATTGCAAAGGTAGAACACTTATCTTTTTGTCCAAATGGCCACTACACAGGCTTCACTCGCTTTATTAATGGATTTGCAGGTTAAATTACAAATCTGCCTCCTGAAAAAATACTGAAATAATATCAATACATAAATCAGTATTGGTATTAGTTGTCTCTGGAATACCAGTGATGTAAATTTTGCTTTGTTTCTGCAAGCTTTTAAAATTTAAAGCCAACCAGCCAGCTGCAAGGTGTTTTAGCCCAGTCAGAAACTAACACCTTAACTTGAGGAAGCCACGAGGTAGCGATGGTCACTGGGATCCAATCAGTCTATATTGTGTCTGTGTTCATGCTGTCTTTCTGAATGACGTGTCTTCCTGTGGCACAAAACTGATTGAGGATAACTGGTTCTTTCCTGGCTGCTCTGATCTAGATTTGGTCTCAGAACTGAAGGAGC